>JAARMF010000972.1:12402-48061 GCA_022844705.1 Toxascaris leonina | reverse complement strand
ATATATATATATATATATATATATACGGGACTTTTTCTCTTTCCGTACGTCACTCAGCGGTGACGAAATCAAATACCGTTTTACGTATTTAAAGAAAATCAGTTGATGCGGACAACAACTATCAATAACGGCCACCCTTCGAAGATTAAAGCGATATCAACACGACGGTCTGGATATATAATCGAAACAGGTTTGTGATGAAGATAACAACCTAACTGAAATCCGAACTGTATGAAAAGAATGAACTTGAAGGTCGGTGGAAATGGATGTAAATATAGGGGCGAAGTGAAGGCAAGTGATGAAAGAATGATGGTGGAAAACGATACAGGTAACGAATGACAATGTAAGCAATGTGACAAGGGCCAAAAGAGAAGATAGAAATATGGAAAAATTGAAATAGAAGCAACTGAGTGAGATTTAAAAAAAATTGAGACGGTTTGAGAAATAGTTTTGCACTTGAAAAGCCACAATTTTTTATCACCCTCAAAGTTGTGCGTATTTATCCCATAAACTTCGTCATTCAATTAATTGCTTTATGTAATGGTTGTCTTTCGGTGCATCTCCTTTCGCTTATTCTTTTGCTCGTTTGCACAGGAGAATAGTCTAAAGCAGCGAAGGGATGGACGCTTTCTTGCAAGGTAGTTGAACACATAAAAAGCCAAACCGATAAACTGATACTTAGGAGTGATACATCTAAGGAAATAAATGTTCTACTTCCTCTGATGAGATGCGCAGTTAAAAGATGTTCAAAAACATGATCTTTGGTGTCTTTATCTCTAATGCATCCTTCTACCCCTCCTGTCCACTAGTTGAGCTCGCTAGTAAGACAGCAATTTTGAAACTTTTATAGAAGTCCCTCTCGAATTCCTGCCACTCAATCCTTGACACCTGCTAGTACCATATGTTCGACGTTACAGGGTTATATTTTAGAAACGAAACCGATAGGACGTCTAATAGCCGCTTCAAAATTTTGAATAGACTTGGGATGAGATATGTCCGAATGCCAAGCAATAATGTCAGGTGTGACTTCATCCTAAGAGCTTCCACTGAGGACAGATTCCAAAGGATAATAAACAGCCGGATCAAATGCTACGAGCTGA
Organism: Toxascaris leonina; assembly: GCA_022844705.1. Classification (NCBI taxonomy): domain Eukaryota; kingdom Metazoa; phylum Nematoda; class Chromadorea; order Rhabditida; family Ascarididae; genus Toxascaris; species Toxascaris leonina. The sequence goes on along the minus strand of JAARMF010000972.1, from coordinate 46,961 downwards.
CTTTTGTGGAACTGATGTCAGAAAGGGACTTAAGTATGAAGGATCTGATAAATATGCTTTGATTCTTTGCCGAATTTCGAGTTAAACTATTCCGGCGAACTAATGAACGCGTCGACGCTTTGGATTATTCCTGCTTTATGCGTGGTTGTTATGTCAAACTTCGCGGAATCTATCCTCTTCACTGCAATATTTTTGGAGAAAGGAGGAAACGCATGGAAGAAAATAGGTGGAGGAAAGAATAGGGAAAATACGAATAGGATTAAAACAGGAATGGAAGAGTGTTTGTGTGAAAGACAGGATTTATAGACACCAAAACCATCGACGTTGGCCACGTTGGATTTGAAATTGTTGTTCTATACAGCCACCCATACCGAATCTTCACAGCGATTTCGACACTGACATTGCAATGGCGTTGATATATATGTATAGAAATTTGCAATGACACATTGAACTATATGTGACAGAATATGACGAGATTGAGTTATTATGCTTGAAATTAAGTTTTGAAGCTCGAGGTTACCTAATTGACTGAGTCCAAGCTTTACAAAAATGTTGAGCTAATGAGTTCTTGTAGGCAATATTTTCTTCTTTACGGTTTGCAACATTTGAGCTTGTTGGACGTCACTCGAAATCATCGTCATTAGCTGCGTTTACTCGAATTAATTCCTTCAATGTGCACATACTTGCACTAACATCTATACATTAATTAGACTGTTGCTATTGCCCTTGTACATCTGCGTAGAAAGACTAGTTGATGAAAATAAACTTCATGCGACCTCATTCGCAGCTTTAATTCCTTACCTCTCACTCACCCTGTTGCCAGTCAAGGTGCCGAATATTAAAGAGCTCATGTGAACATTCAACTGGAGTGTCTATTAGCGTTTTTGACGTGCTCATACAAATTACAATGAATTCCGTCCTTTTGAGTGTCTCGTGAACCGAAGGATTTCCACGATAGTCTTATGTCTCATCTCATTAATTTTAAGAGCTAGCAGTGAAGAAGAAGTAAGCAATAGGACTTGACCATTTCGATGGTACATGAATGGGCAATCTTCTCCTCAAACACTCTCATTCAACAACGACGTGAGCTGCAAATTCTGAGCTGTTTAGGGAATGAGCCCTAATCGGGTGGCAAATAGAAGTGGGAGGAATTGAAAAATTCGCAAAATCTTAGGAATAAATCGTCCGAATCGGGATCTTTTATACGCAGATTAGTGGTCACGAGATCTGATCTTTTATAAATCGCTAAAATCGCATCGTTCTAGCACTGCTACACTTCAAATATTGGATGAAATATAGAAGAACTGGCTTACAGCAGATTGCCAATTGGTGACCTATTGAAGTCAACAAAAACAACAAGTCGCAAATTTTCCGAGAGCTGCATATGAAGCTAGCAGGCTGACATGCAGAGATAAATAAATGTTTGCTTTTCGGCGCTTGTTGTCAGTTGCTGATCACTAGCCTGTGGCTGCTACTGGCCTCCATTCGAATTTGCTATATCATGGGCATCTATACATGTTGATTTCCGCTATACTTTTATCAAGTAGAGAATTATATGGTGACATGGCGAACGTCACTGAAAATGGTCACTCCGAAATGGAATGACGAGACCTATTCAAAAAATTTATCGCTGAACTTTTCATGTTCACTTCAAGTCATCAACTTCTCCGCTATCAGTGACTAGAGCATATCACCTCCTGCGGCACAACAACGCCTAACTACCCACAAAATGCAGCTATCTGCTATAAGTTAGAGCTGATGCCTCAAAAAAGAGGCAACACATATGCATCTTTAAATTGACAGATGTGAAGTGAAGTTTTCTATCTCAGTAGTCACTGTCAATAAAATGTGTCTTCATCCTGCAAAATCGGTTTATACGATCCTAACCCTAAGCCAAAAAGTGCTTGTTCCATTTCAATTAATAATGGGCTGAAGCAGCATTAAATTACCGTTCTCTCAGTGATAAGTTTGCAGAATCGCGAAGTATTTCTTCAATCTGTGGAAAGTGTTCTGCGTTGTCGCCATTGAACTTACTGAACAATTTGTTTCGCTGGGATCTCTGGACGGTCTAGATAGTGTTTGCAGAGGAGGAATCTATGCACGCTTTTGTTGTGAATCACCTGGTTCCAAGAAGATGGAATGTATTATGATAGGAATAATAAAATTTGTGCAAATTATCTCAGACTATAAAGTAGAACATTCGCTCTTGGCATCGTTTGATAGGCTAAAGCTGGTTGTTGATTAGACAATAAATTTCCACAAAACAAGCTTCCCACACATTCATATTCATGAATTATTCCCACATATTCATATTCATCAAATGAACTCCGCATTATATGGTCTATTGAAATTATTTCTGATTTCAACGCTTCTTGAGCAATAACTTGAGAGCAACCGGATGTATTTGGATCTCACTTGTTAGCGTAAAAGTTTTGCGCAAGGTGTGCAGAAAACTGAAAATTAATTAAGTCGAATAATTTAGGGAAGAATGGTGCTCAGTGTAAGAACTTGTTTTTTCGCCATATTGATATTCTGTTTTCTTCCAGCTTCAACAATGCGGATAATTCTTTGCTGAGGATCAATGAACTACAAGGTATTCTGCGATCCTCACGGGGGGCAAAACTACTCTAGTAACTTCGTTCAAATGTTCTTCATCAAACAGAATCTGTTCAGATACGATCGAACGACTGTTTCATCGCGTTTGCTGCAAATTAAGGGGCATGATGCTGCCAAATTTCCTCAAAACCTTTTATCAGTACCTTTTACTGGTAATTGATTATTAATTCCCACTACCTCGTACTTGCCAATGGAGGGAACTGTCTCTCGTGAAAAAAAAAAGCCACGGGAGCACAGCGGGATTTCCGAGTAATGGCATCTGTGTTTTATGCCAGAATATAAATTAATAAGCGGCTCATGTCTGTTTGTCATGAATGCTCGAGTTCATTTGATGCTGCTATTCATCAGAAAGCCTCAAATTCACGATACCTGTGAATCACTGTACAAATTTTGCACTCAAAAAACAAGGCTTGTTTTATGGTTAACTGCCCGCTGATTTATAATGCCGTGCTATCCATCAAATTTTGCCATAAGTTTTGCTTAATTTTGCACTCACAAGTCTCTTTGCTGAATTTTCTTCAAATTCTTGTTCTATTCGTTCCCTTTCATGAGGGACGAAATTGTCCAAATCAATTAAAACCTTTTCCACAATGGTTTATTTCGCGTTACATTGGTTGATCGAAAGAGGGAATGCGGTGGTCCTGTGTAGAACTGATTATACAACAATACTCTGAGCTGATATCAGCCTTTCAAGAAGTTTGCCTCACTCGAGAGTCGCACCATTATGAAATGGTAGCCAATAATGCGGACTTCATAACTCCCACTGTGGGGAAAAAAAACAGAGAGTTGTCACCTATAAAGTTCATCAAAAATTTTTTGAAGGGTATTTCATTGCACGGAGTATATTTCAAGTACGAGATAACACTCAAAAACGAATTACAATCAACCAAAATTCGTTGCATTATCCCTCTTCATCGTTAAATATTTTGCGCTAAGACAGGTATCATAATCGATGGATCAATGTACAGTTATATGAATAGCACAGTATTGTATACTTCGCAGTAAGAATGCTCTGGAAATAACGTTGGCAATGCTAAGCTATGATTGGTTAGGGGATTTTGTTTATGCTGTTGCTGCAATGAGTTTGAAACACTTGATGCTCGAAAAGCTCTTTTTGTTGGTGCCTTAAATGTTGTTTTTTCGAATAACATTTCAATGTAAACTTCGAAGAAAAAACCACCAATCATTAGTTCATTTGAGCAGCTGCCACCAGAAGTTCGTACAGAAATACAATCAATATAATTCACTCAATTTTATTTGCTTGAAAAATACTTATGGAGTAAGTTTAAGCGGCAAGCAAGAAACCTCTCCTCAACGGTTTATTTCAGCTTCCAATATCAGTAAATTCAAATGGATGTGATACTAATCGAAACTGGCATACGATACTATATTCAATCAGCTCTTTTAGAATGGCGCAGCTATTTTAAGCAAAACTGGGTGACTAGTAATATGTTAACTTGTTGTTTATTAAGTTTGACGTAGTACTTCTGAATTTCTCAAAATTACTCTGGACTACAAGGGTTTGTCACACGTTATGTTAATCAACTACTTTGAATTCTTTCCTCTTTCACTTCTATCGTTCTTCTTCTGTGTTGTCCGTTTTACGACGCTTATGTAGTGACAGAATATATGAAATGGAAAAATCAGTAAGAGTGATCGATTCAGTTCGCCCACCGCTCAAAAAAAAGAATAGTTGAATTCTTTTCGAGTAAAATTAGCACACAGGAATGTCGAAAGAGAGATACGAAAACATAATGCGCTAACGGAACGGTTCCGACATTTGAGGTTCAAACTGCTACACATTCGCGTATTTTTCAAATCTTCAACAACTTCCATTTACCAGTCAGAGTTAAAAATGAACAGATGAAGAAATCTTGCAATGAAACTTGCACGATGTGCCCTCTGCATCCGGCTTATTTCATAGCCGCTTTTATAAATTATCAACAAAGATTAAATAAAGAACAGATTCAATTCTATGTGACTAAGAACGAAAATGCAACAAGTATAAATTTTCAGCACCTTTAGATGTCACTCTAGATCTCATCTGAGAATTTATCAATGAGCGCGAACTATGGGGCAAGAGATCATCTTATACTAATACGATACCAACCAAACGTCTTGACTCCAGCTTCAGTTGCTCCACATTTGAAAATAGTGAGCCGATGGAGACAAACACATATACACATACACAGATAGCATAAGAACATAATACGAGTAATCTGTCGAACGTTTTACTAATAGCTGCCGTAATTCCCATCTCACACTAGCTATTCGCAGTCCTTTCGGATTAATTACTCTTTCTCGTGTACCTAAAAGTGGCTTCCGCATTTACTGTACGAGAGTTTTGAATCCCTCAATAATTCCGAGAGTGTTTTTATATTCGTATGTTTTTCCAACGCCAAAGCAAGAAGAGGCGAAAGCAGAAGGGGAGAGAGAGGAAGAGAAGTTCCCACCTATGAAGCCACGGTCCGCTGTACGAGGCCACCAGTTTAATGTATAAATGAGCTTAATATATAACTTCATTCGCGCATACGAAAGTGTTTTCTCTCAGTTTACGATCGGTTATCCATCTGATAAAAGCATGCGCACATGTACTCAACAATGAAGTTGTAATTTGAACAATGGTAGGTATGTGCTTGAATTCTTCATTTCGTTGCCATGCCAAAATCTCGACCGTGGCACTCTGCTCATTCTGTAATATGAGATAAGGCCTGTATAGTTAGCGAAATATTTTTACACTTAAATTCTTTCAACCTTCCCACTGGCACTGCTTCTTGCAGCTGGATAATTTCTATATATTGGGGATTCTCATTCTTATCGTTAAGCTTAAAATTTATTTATGAAAGCGCAGATTAGTAAGTGCTCTCTGCTTACTGCTATGCTTACTGCCTATCTGAATAGAGTACTGCATTTGAACCTAGAGTCAGTGTTTACTAAATACGAAGCTGTCACTTCATAAATGCAATAGAACGATGAAATTGGAGACACTTGACGCTTTTAATGGAAACGATTCCAGCGTACTTCGTTGAGATAAATATTGCAGCTTGTGGTTGAAGTGGTGTTGAGACGAGCTGAGATACACTATGAAGCAACAACTGCAAAAATACTCGCGAAGTACCTTGGAACTCAGTGGTGATTAACATGAAAATGTTGCAGTTTTAATTCGAGCTTAGATAAAGCAATCTTTATGCTCGGCTAATTAGTTGTGGCTGGACGGATTTGGATCGCTCTGCTGTCACTAGCAATATGCTGGAAATGAGGAGAATAAACAAAACCTGTTGAAAGGAACTCAGTGAAATTGTCAATTGCCACATCAGGCACACTAGACAAACTCCCGATCATATTATACTTTATCGCTCAGCAATCTGTGCTCAGTAGAATATGAACTTAGAAGCGCATCATTCAACTTGTCGAAAGATTTATTCACTCGATCAGGTGTGACATTTTGCAAAGTTAGCGAATCGATCGTAATGAGTATTTGTTCAGTGTGAAAATGAGACGATGCCTATCGTTACCTGAGGATTCTGGCTGTTGAGGTAGACCTCACCTTCAAAGAGTGGTCGCACCTTCAGAATCACCACATACGCTTCACAGAAAATGTGTTCCAAGAACAGCTGGTGGCCCGAAAGCTTTCACAGCTGTTTCAACGGTCGCCATAACTATGGCGCAAGGTGACTGCTCGTCTTGATTGTTAAGCATTGAGCTTCTTCGAGGTTTCATAAAAGGGGAACGCATAAACAGACGTGCATCAAACAACTGAAGCAAGTGAAAAACCAACGATAGAAAGTATTTGTGCTATTACCGTTAGTTGAGAGGGCATTAGCTTATTGGTGACGCTATCCCAAGTTGGCGTTCAACAACTCGTAACCGCAACGCTTAACAGGCCAACTTCCATAATGTCCACACCGACCGGATACCAAGTTCAGCTCATTTCCGCGTCGACTTCTTAACACACTTTAAGCTTTGCACCTCGCCATCCGGGGGTGGAAGTCAGTAGCCAAGGCAACAACGTACGATCACTGTATGATTTGAAATTGCCACGATACCGTAGAATGATGCTCACGAATCAATAAGGTGCTATCGTGCATAAGGCTGATGCGGTGTAACCGGCCGCTAGAGTGTAGCGCAGAGAGTGGTGATTGCGAGCGAACGAGGGAGAGAGCGACGGCTAGTCATATAGGCATAGAGAGCAAGGAGACCCGAGTTGTGCTCATGCTGCCCTGTGTGTCGATGAAACGTTTGGGATTTAGGGCTGGTGGTGGTGGTTTGTGCCATGTCTTCGAAGTGGTTCGTTGCATCGGTCTTCGTGCGCTCCGTACATACACACACATATATACACACCGTACACAATTCGAGTAGATTTGTTGTATTGTTTTTCCTTCGTTGCCTATCGACCATCTACAGCTGTTCCCGATAGCCAGTTTCTCGTTCTTCTTCTTGCGTCTGGTTCTGTTTCTTTAGCGGTAATTTAAAAATATCTATCGCCACCAGTGCACCACCTCGTATTGTACGCACATCTATGTGAGTGAGCATGCTGCGCCCGCTTGTATTATCAACACCTATAAGGTAGTTGATACGTATGCGTCGACAATTTTTCAACTCTTGCTTTACGGCAAAGGAACTTCCATTTTGAGGATGCGTGCGTAATTTCAGTGTGAATGGCAACCGGGGGCGGAAGTGAAGAGGCCCAGTTGGCCCAATGCCAAGCCTATGTACAACGGCACAATATTCAGCAGTTGGTAAAGGAGGCGATTGTCAGTTTGTGCATCCACAAACCAGAAAATCCAGTCCTCTTCCTCAAAGAGCACTTTGAAAAGCTTTGCGAGCAGCGATCCCAGGTTCGTTACTGCAATATTTCGTACTACTTGTTTTTACGTTATAGTAGTATCCCCGATGTACTTGTATGTATATGCACGCGTATACGCCTCCATAAAAATCATCGTGCAGAAAGTTGCAGTGGAATAAAGACTATTGCAGTATGCATGAATTGACGCTTCACATGCTGATCCGTTGTGTCGTGAGTGGCGGTATACTATGAAAGAGCAACAACATTATCATGCTGGAGTTTGATTTGTGGGTATTTTTGCGGAACAACTATCCCTTCCCGAAAAGCACCCGTTTGTTTGTTTTGGCGGAGCTGATCTTGAGAGAGCCAACAACGATGGAAGTGAGCAGCTGGAAAGGCACTGCGAAATATATAGTAAAATTGTTGGCCGATAGATTGCACTTGAAGTAGGCGTATAGCGCAAAACAAAATGACGCAGAGAAAAAGAGCGTCGAGGCGAGCATCGACGCAAAAGAGAGCCGACGCATCGATCGGTGTGTGCTCGTGTTCTGTGTGTGTTGCCTGCGCGTACGCAATACGCGTATGGAAGCCGACAAGCGTCGTCGTGTTGTTACGTAAGCGGACAACGCCATGGGTCAGCAACTGAGTCTGCGGCGACGTCGTGCGACCGGCGCAGTCGGCGGCCAGGATGCAACGCCAGATGCATCCACGTTGCAACGGGTAATTGTTTTCATGCATATTCAGCATCACCTCGTTTAGGACATTCACTTAGTGACAGCTAGTTGGAGGTTGGTGGTCGGTATTCTCGATGAGCAATCATCTCTACGCGGAACTTGCAAAATCTTCGCACCATTCTGCCCATTTACATCATCTGTCGTTAGTACGAGTGTTAAGTTTTCTCCGAATTTTCTGTCTGCAGGAGTCGGGTCATGGCGCTGAAACGGTAGATGATGACGACACTATCGATGAACCACCAAAATTGCCACAAGGCAATCGACGGCGACTCGGAGTTAGCGCGGAGGTGAGTTGTCTCGTACTGCCTCAATATTCTAATCGCTACTTACATTTCACTGCGGATTGATAGCTGCTTCAAGATCCCCATTAGATTGTGTGATTTTTTCAAAACTTGTACGGTCCATCTGTGATCAGAGCAAGGTTTTGTTTGTTAGTTTTATCAGTGTGTGACTTAGCCGCGGTTATTCTTTAGCAAATTAATGATCAGTTCGAATTCGAATTATCGTTTGCTTCGTACGCACGAGCCTATCATTTTGCATTTTCATCTTTGCAAACACGTGACGATTTTATGCGAAGTGCGTTCGTCGAGCGATTGATTCAGTGAAAGTGGGACGTGTTCGCAGCTCACTCATGTTTCATCACTTCGTGAATGTTGTTTGCAATTGCAGTTTACTTTGTCAGTTCAAGTTCTTTCGCTAACACACATGACTTGATTTAAATACACGGTTAAGTGAGGGGGGGGGGGAGGGGTGACGTTCTGCTGCGATAAGGTAGGCGTATATAGCTCATTTGCAACGCATTTATGAGTGCACTTCTTACCGGGAACTAAACTTTAGGCCTTCAGCAACCTTTCGGAGGACCTTAATTATGCTGCTTCCTGTAGAGCTGTTCATATTTTGTTGGCAATACTGATGCCTATTAGCCTTCTAGACATTCATCGCTCCCGTATTGTGCGTCTGAAATTCTCATTTCCGTTTACGCTCGGTGTTTTCTTTCCTCGTGATCGCTTGATATTGCTTGGAGAAAATATGCTTCTGGGGGAGTGTGTTGCAGTTATTCAGCAGTACTTCCATCTCTGTCCTATTACCTTATCGAATACGCCTCAAAGCTCGCTCACGACCCTTCCTTTTTTATTTACCAGCACAATCCTAAAAAGCATGTGCCATTTTAGTAATCTCCAACCTTTTATGAATGCTAAAAAGGTCAATGCCTTGCAGAAGCTCATAGAAGTGCCCCTCCCTTAACAAGCTCTTCCCACCAGTTGGATAACTCGCTTCCGCTGGAAATAGTCTGTGCCTTTGTGACGTTCAGCCGTTTAAATGGGATCTTCAGCTTTGATCCAGATGTAATTTTAATTTCGATGTGAAAACAGAATCGGAAATTCAAATACTAATATCGTAAGGATAAAACGTCGTGCTGAGAGTCCTTGAGCTCTTCAGCTCTAGCTTATTAAGTTGAGCTTGAAGTTGATGAGGAAAAATATGAAGTAAAACAGAGTTTTTGGACTGGGTGGAAATATTTTCTTCTCACTCTTCCCGTGCTTACAGTTAAAATGCAGTGGTATTTTGAAACAAAATTCGTGTCTTGGCTAAGGCTCTGAGACTGCTAGTTTTTGTTCATTCACATTTATATTTACCCTAGTAAGTTGGCCTTTTATTTCTTACTGTCTTATAGCTGAGGGCGCAGCTTACTGAAAAAAGCGATCGTTGTGTTAAACGGATGAAAAATTTGTGTTTTAGTGCATTCTCACTGGCTACGCAGAGAAGGGGTCGAAGAATTTGAAAGAGGCATCAGATGTGAAGGAAGAATAACCTGCAAACTCTTTTAGGAAACATTCGAATATTTTTGCTAAGCACCAAAATCGAAAATTTTTTGGTGACATGTGTCATCCAATTTTTTGGTCTGTCTTGTTAACGGTCTATGAGGGGAACAACTACGCTTTGTTAGGGCGACTCAGAACCAATTTGCTTTAATTACATGCTTATCGTGGAGTCGCTTTGGTGTGAAAGCAAATAGATATGACGGGGAGTGGTTAGTGGGTGACGACTCATTTGAATGGATTTTGTGCACAGTACAATAGGAAATGCACGTTTGCCGAACTTTTGTGTTAGTATTCTCTTTTTTTTTACTCGATAGGTATACGAATCATGCAAACACTTTGCGCTGAGCAAGTGCTATGTGCTCTACATGGTGGGATGTGCAGTGGTGTTTCACGCTTGAGTACTTCCGGTTAAAAGAGTTTGCGCTTTGTTTGTGATGAGGTGTGCATGACCAATTAATGAAGCACTCATCAGTGATGTTGCTACTTAGTTCGCAGTATTGTTTTAATTCGTTTTCAAAAGCGCATTTCTTGCGGATGTTGAAGAATGTGGTGGCAAACATGTGTGCAGCAGTGTTGTCCGCTGTCAATGGAGCTAACTGTAAGGGCGCATCGTGCTAGCTGTTGCTGTGTGCAGAGGGTGCGTCTTGGGGATAGAAGCAAAGCGGAGAGATGCGTTGTTGAATTGTGCGTCGTTCGTACACAAGTCGCGCCTCGATGTAACCAAAAACATTGCATGAACACCATGAAGCAAGTGTAATATGCTTAGAAATTCGCTTCAAAGCGTCGACATGTTTTGCAAAAATGAAGGCAGTTTGCAAAATGCAAAACCACTTGTATTGTTATTGCAGTGTTGCGTTTGATCTGTTGATATTTCCCCATTTTTCGAAATGATTTCAGTAGCTCAAATTAAACAAGTTATTTTCACTTTCTTTAAATTATCAAGAAATGGTTTATTGGTGGTTATCTGTACATCACGTGCATTGTGCAGACGAGAACTACTGTTTTTAGCGAGCAGTATCATATGCATGCGAGGGAACGGGTTGGTCATTGTTCAGAGCTTGGTTTCACAGATAGAAATGTGGAAGGGAAATGTTGAACAAATAGAAAAAGACTTAGAAGATGTAGTGGGAGAGAACCTCCAAGAATAGAGGGATTTTTGATGTGTTCAGATACTTTTTCAAATGTGGATGGCTGGGGGAAGATAATTGCAAGGTTGCTTAGTTGAAAAACTGTTGGTGTTCATAATGTTTACGCATAAAGCACGTTATGTACAGAAAAGGGAATGGTGTACGGTGATGTTTACGGGCACGTATGCTTGATAGTGTGGAGTAAGCAAATTTAAGTCCGTAATATTTTTGCAGCCTTCCTGCTACAAGGGAAAAGTTACTCACCCCGATGTTAGCGGCCACTGAAAACGTAAATATCAATCGCAACGGCGTATGCGAGCGCATCACCTAGACATTGCCTTAATCGCGTGTCGATCATAAATTTTGCACTATGTCGCATGTGCAATTGATTTTCTTGCGCGTTGCCTTTTCTTCTCAACATGCTTTCTTTATTTGGCTTTGCATTTAGGACTGCTGCAGTGAATCGTTTGATTAAAATTTTGTACTTAATGGTCGATCATCCCACAAGATTTAGTAAACACTTGAGAATTGCGTTGTTACTTTTTAAACAAATCTTCGCGCAAAATTCAGTTCGTCTTTGCTGAACAGCGGGCGTAGTTGGTTAATGGAAAAAAATGTTTTGTTGTATAAGTTTAGGCGTAATTTTCTTCTGTCTTTTTACTTTAGTAAATGCACAAAGGTCAATAAGAGAACGGCAGTCACGCCCTTTACAGCCAGGCACATTGTACACTGATGCATTTATGCACATTCTTCCATCCTTGTAGTAGCGGACGCTCACACGCACCTAGCGAACGATGAGTGATGCACGCGTTGGTGTATGTTGCAGAGTGGCAAATTGATTCATGAGTCTTTGAGGATGTACGCCCGGCATCTGGCGGCTGTCACTGCTCTTCTTCGAACAGTACCAGTTCAGCAGCTCTTTCATAAGTCATGCATGCGGGTGTTAGTGATTGTAGTACGGTTTTTAGAGTAGCTAAGTAGAATTAAGCAGATAACAGTGAAGGTGGTGTAGAGTTTGGATGAACTTTTTCGTATGTGGTGAATGTGGAGATCGACTGGTGGGCACTTTTACTCATGGTTCACGTAGGTGAAAAAATAATCGCGCAAACCTTTCAGCTATTCAATTCCACATAAAATTGGAGTGTACTTAGGCGTTTTCAATGAGGCGCCGTTCATACGCAATAATTTACGGCTTTGCGGGGTTTTCGATAGATGACGTTCGATATAAGCCGCATTTGGACCATTGTCTTGCATTTATTTGCGCTCACCTTCAACTGTCGGTTTGATCTAGTATCAATTCTTATGTCAATCCCTGAGTTGCGACATCATTGATGAGTGTTTCATTGACTGGTCGTGCACACCTTCAACTGTCGGTCTGGCCTAGTATCAATCCGTATGTGGTGTTTTATAGTTTGATTTAGTACCAGTCCTTATGTATTATTTTATATCCCCCCAACGATCAGATCAAACGTTTTACGTATTGACAGCAAAATGTTTGTGGTGCTGTAGAAGTATTTTGATGTATATACTTTTGTGGCTTGATCACAGAATGATGAAAGTCCGTGCATATTTTATGTAGCAACTAAGTTTCAGTTTGTGCATCTGAAGGGCTAAGCGCCGTTACTGATATGGCAAATCGTGAATTGTTAAGAGTGGAGGCTGCATTTCTATCCGAAAAGTGAAAAGAAACTGATTTCGCTTGTTTTTTTTTAACGCGTGGTTTTGCTACGAGGGGTGAGGGGCATGCATAGCTTGTCAACGTTTCTGGACAAAAGCAATCATATTTTTGTGATCATTCTTGAATCGTTGTTGCACAGTTTTGTCCCTTCCTTTGAGAAGTCGATACGAGGAAAGTAAAATCCCCACCCCCATCAATTGCTGTTTAATTTCCTCTGCAGTCCTGCTTCCTGTTTCCTTTTTCGTTACAGAACACCCGCAAACATGGAAATACACCTGTCCAGTTTAGAATTGGAGAGCGCTCGGGATTGGAAATTGGGGGGGGGGGTGGGGGGAGGTGGGGGGACCGAGAATTAAAAAAAAAGAGGACAGAACGACTTTTGAAAGTCGTTTAGCTATACGCGACTGATCTTTTTTGCAAAAGTTTTGAGGATATGGTGCTTTTTCGGTGCAAAATCATTACGTCACTGAGTTTCCTGTTCGAGATGTAATTCTTTGCGAAAAGAAGTGAAAAGCGACAAGGGCGCATCCCATTTGTCGTTGTGATCGCGTCAAGGGGAGATTTTTTTTTTGCGTGGAAAAAGGCGCATTTGATGCAAGCTGCACGGATGCTAAAAATGAAACAGTTGTCTATGGAATTTGGTGAATATTTTCGCTGACAATTAAATTGATTCCATGTTTACGTCCCGTGGTGCAGTTTTTTCTTCGCAATATGTTTTTCGATTTTTCCACTTTCTCATGCTTTCTCAAGGGAGTTCAAAAGTAAAGGAACGCTTGGTGTCGTCGCTGTTCAGAATTGTTTTTGGTGTTGATCCGCGTGTTTTAAATCATACATGGAGACGAGGTTTTTGGTATTTGAAAAGAAAAGTAAATTTTTCACTTTGACACCGAGCGCCTTGACTCACATTTTTATGAAACGTACGTAAGTCCTTCGTGAAGTGTGTTGTTCGAGGACCGATTTTCATTTATGCAACTCTGCCCTCCGTAAACCTGCGGTCTGGAACTATAGGTAACATTTAGGAGGGTTGAAAATGGGAAGGACACGCATCGCTGCATAATGAATCTAAAAACCAAATGAGAGATGTTATTTTAAACCGAGAAACGTAGTGATGGTGTTACTGCATCAGCATTCATGGCGTGGTTTTTCTTCAGCTGACGCTGCATTGCTTCTTTCAGCAGTCCAGCTGCGTAATTCTGAAGAAAAAATTCGCTTCGATTTACAACTTAATAATTACATCGTACGTTCTCGCAATAAAGTTTACTGCAAATGTATTGCAAGTGTACTAGGTAGTTAGTTAAGCGTATTTCTCGAGAATATCTGTGTTCGTCGCTAGCTTTTTTCTTTTTTTTTGCACTCATTATATCGAATGACTCATCAGATTATATCACTTGGCGATGTTTGGATATGAATGTCTTTGAAAGGAGGTTGCAGATGACACCTTTGCTAGACGTATATGGATGTCTGTGTGGTTTTTACCTGTTAAGGAAGTGGTAACTTTCTGTTTGTTTTACCTAATCATGAATTGGGAAAGGTGGAACTGAGAAAATTCTCTGTTGTCTCTTTGCATTATGTATTGCTTGTAAAGTTAGATAAATTTCTTGGACAAAAATTGCTGCGACTGGGTTGTTTATGTTACTTAGCTTTTAAAATATAACTTTGCGTCCCTTCTAGTAGCATTCATGAATGTGGGCTACTATCGGATTCCTAGTGAATTAATGGGGCACAATTTACCACAGGAAATTTGTTTTAATTATTAGCTGGCTCTACAAAAAAGTGTATGTCGCAGTTCTGAACTTATTCCGGCTGTGAAGAAACTTTCGTATTCACGTTGAGAAGGAAATATACTCGTGGATGACAAGAAGTGAAATTTGTGCCAGTTAATTATGCCAATTTATGCCTTGTTTCCGCTTCAGTTTTTTTCTTTGCATCTTGGAAGAAATCCTGATTATCGACTCTGATCGGAAACTGGAGAACAGCTTCACATCCATACTGGCTTGTATTGCGACAAACATTTCATGTCATCTTGCATCTTCGACAGTTATTTCTTCCATTTCCGATTCACAGTCACCGGAATGTTTTTTAACTAGTACATTGGGTCATGACTTTGCAAATTGCGCTGTTATGGGAGGCCGTTTCCATGGTTCGCACTACATATTCAGAAAACGACGTTGCCTTCGTCCGCAGTTAGGGATTCGTATTTTTCAGTTCTCCGAACTGTAATTTAAGTTACGAGAATAGTTGTTTTTATCAATATTCCTGTAATTTCAGGTGCCAGATGAGAATGAAGCGGCTAACTACGATAAGGTTGTTATTCCGAAGGATGAAGAGACAAGAAGGGCCTTGGAAGCTGCGATGTGCAAAAATATTCTTTTCTCTCACCTCGAGGTTCCTCTATTTCCCATCTGATTTATCAAAGCTAAATTCTTGCTTTTGAGTGCAGGTGCGCGAATGGGCAGCATGTTCGCCTCGCGGCGTACCTTCTCTTCCTCTTCCGTTTCTCTCACGATTTTCTGGAGTGGCGGCAATATTAGGACAGTTCCCTCTTCTTTTTTTCTCTTAGGCGACACCCTCGACTTGAAGCAGGTTGACAGAAAGTGCCAAGTCCAATGAGGTTTGTCCAGAGAACGGAAAATGAACTAAATTGGAATCATTTATGCTTTTGCTTTTTTTTTTTTCTGCGATCATCATTCATTGATGGAGCACAACGTTCTCACTGAACAAATTTCTCACACGAGTAATTTGAATTGTTGCAGGGGGATGAGAAGAAGGCAATTTTCGATGCAATGTTTCCAGTAGAGAAGAAAAAAGGAGAAACAATTATCGAGCAAGGCGAAGAAGGCGACAATTTTTATGTTATCGATTCTGGCGAAGTAAGTAATTCGTTGTGGCGAAAAAGTTGTTTGTTGTTCAGGCAACCTTCTAAGGTCGAGTTACTTGATGATCATCGTACAGACTCGGTCGTTTACTGGGTTAGGAAGTTGCTCTTATTGCCAGCCCGTTGAAGGCTTGTATCATTGACAGATTCATGGTTGAGCGTTATTCGAGAATCGTTTTTTTTAACGAAACTTCAACGCAAATAGTAAAGAAAAGGTCAGAAACCGAGCAGCCTGAGCATCCGTCATTCGCTACGTTTGAGATTGTTTTACTTTCTGTATAAGCATATAAGTGAGGCATATTCAACCGACCTGTGGAAGATTTATTTGCAGTTGGTTGCGAACGAGTAGATTTTTATCAGATTTGAGGCTTAGGCGTCGTTTGCAATGGCTCAGGTTTGTGCGTAGGAGGGGAGGAATAACGAAGGTGATTCTGTTCTTATGCACTAAAGTTTCAAAGCGAACAAGCGAGTGCCTCCGCATACGAACCGTCGCGGGGCGCAAAATATGCTGATGTCACAAAAAGTGCTGCCATTTCCATCTTGCATCGCTTCCCCTTTAATTAACATGACGCTCACTTGAGCTTGCTTATGGTCCGGAAATCTGCCAGTCTACCGTCGCCATGCATCCTGTTTGCGTCATATTTTCACTAGGGTTCATATTTGCATCTAAGTGGTCTAGAACAAGGGTTGTGTTTCTGAAAGGACTATGAGGAAGACTTTCCCCCACTTTTTTTCCAACACTGGAACTACAGCTTGGCCGTGGAGTTGTGTTGGACTATCACGCATGAACAACACCCTAAGTCTTTTTGTCCCGTCACTGGCTGGTTTTCTGAGCTCGCGTTAGTTCGCCTAAAGGCATGATTATTTCCTCCAAGAGGTTGCCAGCTGTGGAAGAATTTAGGATACGTCTTCCACCTCCCGAATCGAAGTCTTGGTTCTGGTACTGCTTAGGATCACTTTAAGCTGAACCTTTCATTTTTGATCGCTGTTAAGTGTTGAAGCTCATCGACGGTCTTTATTTGCAACGAAAGTCAAATGGTTAAATGTCTCGTCTCATTCGCTAGTTACGGCATTTTGTTGCAAACTACTTGATGAAATCGTCTATGCATTTAGGTGGATGTTTTCGTGAACAGTGAATATGCGGTTTCAATCAAAGAGGGTGGCAGTTTTGGTGAACTAGCACTTATCTATGGCACACCTCGTGCTGCAACAGTGATCGCTAAATCGGACGTCGTGAAATGTTGGGCTATTGATCGTATCACCTATCGTCAAATTCTTATGGGTTCAACGATGCGTAAACGAAAGCTATACGACGAATTCCTCTCAAAAGTCCAAATACTTTGTGAGTAATGTTCCGCCTTTTTTATTGTTTTGTTCATAACGGAAAATTATAATTTCAAAACGTTTGCATTATCCACGTTGCTTTTTTTGCGAAGGTCACACCATTTGCGCCGTGCTCAGAGGATGTGCATTAATTGCGGTTCTGTTGCAGCTGATCTCGATAAGTGGGAGCGTGCCAACGTTGCGGATGCATTGGAACGTTGTGACTTCGAGCCTGGAACACACGTCGTTGAGCAGGTCAGATGCTTTCCTACAATTTGTGGTGTGTTGTTTACAGCATGCTGTAGCACCTTTCATAAAATTTGACGCCACCGGCAACATAGCAGATGACTGACCTGCGAATTCGGCGTGCGCCCGTGATACTGGGAGCGTTATGAAGTGGTTCCGCAGTTAATATCGTTGCTTAAGGGGATGTATGCATCAAAGGCTTGAATCGTTGTCTGTTGTGTGCACTCCTGGCTAGGCTTAGTTTACGAATCTCCTTTTTAAGACGGCGCGTTTTGCATCCCTTGTGCCATGCACAGCGTGCTTGCAATTCTTTATATGAGAGAAGTGCCAGTTGAAAGGGAAGGCGATGTCCTCGTTTTGTATTATTAAGGCGAAATGAGTGGAGAGTGCAAGTTTGTGCAACTGTGAGGACGTAAATAGAAGATGCATCACTAGCTTTGAGTAAACCGATTGATAGCTCCTCCTTTCATCTGCATCTGATTCAGTGGCAGTTGTTTGGCTTTCTCATTCGATGGTCTGTGGAAATAACAAGTTTTCGTCCGTGTTGTTGTTTGAAAACATCTTTTCACGGTGTACTTCGCAAACAAATAACTCTATGAACCACATGACTTTTGTATTGTTCACTTTCAGGGCCAACCTGGTGATGAGTTCTTCATTATTGTGGAGGGTGAAGCAAATGTGTTGCAAAAGCGCAGTGATGACGCCCCTTTCGAAAATGTCGGTCATTTATCTTCGTCTGATTATTTTGGTGCGTTCTTTTATCAATTTTCTTGCCTTATTTTTCATTTCCGTGCGATCTCTGAAAGGGAAAAAGTACCTTTGCAGGTATAGAGGGAGGTATTTTTTGAGTTTAAGAAAGTCTTATTACCTATTGAATATATGTGATTGTTAATAGTCGGTGGTATAATGGCACGCTGCAAACACTGCAGATGCTTACGTCACATTCGCAACCGTTGGCTTTTTGTAACACTCATTCCTTACCAGTCTGATGCCTTAGAATTTTGAAGTATTTGATGCGTAGTGGGTGCAAAGGTCACGATTCCGATGACTGAGTACTTTAAACTATGTTCGCTGTCTATATCTGTGTTGGAAAGTGTGCACTACTGGAACAGAATTATGTCCGCTATCTTTTTAATCGCATGTTGATTGGTTTATACAAAGAGAGTAATTTGATGTCTTTTGGAAATTAAGGAGACAGATTCTCATGAGTATGTGTTGTTTAGGTGAAATCGCTTTGCTACTGGATCGACCACGTGCAGCAACAGTGGTCGCGAAGACGCATCTGAAGTGTGTGAAGCTGGATCGGGCCCGATTCGAACGAGTGATGGGGCCAGTACGCGAGATCCTCAAACGAGATGTGTCCAACTACAACTCTTACGTGAAACTCATGACTTAACAAGCGTATTTGTTTTTTAACTGTGACGCTCATGTAATTGAACTTCTTCCACAGTCGGGAATAGTCGTATAGGTGCCACTTGGACGCCGTTTCCATTTGCATTGCCTCGCCTCGTGTGAAGATGCGATGGCATCCAGCGGCACATATTTACGAGTTTAAATTCACTGTTTGATGGCCTCACTGTTGAATTCGCTGCACAAACACACGCAGCATTTTGGTGTTGCAGTAGGCGAGCGTTTTGTTGGCACCAGCGAACAACTTACTCATCGATGATCAGTCTGCTTGTGTATGAATATGTGGTGGTTTTTGTGTGTATGAAGATGCTTGAAACAACAGCGGCAACTCCTGGGCGAGAGGCAGTCGACATGCCCTTCCAGTGCGCGTGCGAGGTCGCCAGGAATTCGAACGCTGGACAGGGGGGATGGCGCATCGATCCCAAAAACGGCTTATCGTTCCATCGGAAGTGTGTACTCCTCTGCACGTACACGTCCTTTCTTCCCCTTCCCCCCAATCTCTCCTCCCGTTCGCCGCAAACACATAATACATCGTCTCGTGCACATGCTGGTGTCATCATTGTTAGTGTTTTCATTGTTCTTGCTGCATTATCTGCGTTGTCTAGCTTTACGTCAATTCAAAAATACATCTTTTATTATTTGCTGGCATCATAGCTATGTTCTGGTGAGCAATGTATGTAAAAGAATTGGTTAAACCAAATCGTAAAGAGAGGCGGTCAGCTTCGCAACCAACTGCTCCGTAAATACTATTGACGCAAAATATTTATACATAAATTAAGATTGCAAGTGATCCAATGCGAAGAATATCCTTCCGGTTGTATTTTACCTTCGTTTTACGTGCTGATGTCGTTTGTAAGGTGCCGAATAGATTTTACTTCTCGTCCAAATTTCAAACAATCGCTTCGTTGCCTCGTCGTATTGCGGCCAACACACAATCTCTTCGTCTTATAAACAGGCGCCCTTTCGACCATGGGCTTTGCAGCTTCAATAGGGGAAAGTCGTCCCTGAGTCTGCGCTCCCTAGAGCCAATCACTGCGGTCAAGCAGTATTCATGAGCATCGGATTCTTCGGCGTGGTCGTCACTGGCCGCGGCTTCTTTCGCAAGTTGTTCCACAACCAGCGCAACAACTTCGCGAGATGTGGTTGTAGAGGCAATCTGCAGGCGCACTGAGATGCCTTTTGAGAGTCCACACTGATAGGCAGCGTAAATTCGTACAACGCCTGTCGAGATTTCACTGTGACTGTCTTCAGAGTACGAGCCACTAAACGAATGTGCACTTCGCCGTTCTTCATCGTCTGCAGCCTGGAAGTTCCACCCACTGGATTCAGTCTCTGTGGTGGGATCTAACCTCAAGTTTGCGTATATTCGTATTTCCGGTCTTTTGTTCGCAAAAAATGTTTTAATGCAAGGAGAGGGTGGGTTTTGCGTTTCAGCAGAACATGTCGCTAACCCTGGGAAGACTTCGTTGTGAGCTACCCTGTTCACTCGCTATGAAATGGAATGTTTCTCATCATGGCAGTGCATCACATCCGAGATGTCTTTTAGAGGCCATTATTACCCCGCGTCCACTGCAGTCGCATTTAGCTTATGGTTTTTAGTGCAGTGAGTAGAGCACGCATTTACCTTATGGTCGTTTTGGTCGCTGATAGTTGATTGAGTTTCTAGTGCAGTGAGGAGAACACCCAAAGGCAAAGCGCATTTCGACTGCTTATCTCGCGCAGTGGAGGCTGTGGTGCTAATCCATCGTGCTGACTTCCACACATTCTCAAGCCTGCAAAAACGGCTCAAACTTCTTGTCGATGTGGAGGGCAGCCACAACCATTCATTCTTACTACAACATTTCTTAATTTGAGCAGCGACGAATTTGCTAACACTCCACCAAGCCCTTTTCACAGCCAGGAGTTTGTTCGTTTCTTCCTACGTAACTTAGTGGACAAACCTGCGCTGAAATTCATTCAACGTTTCAAGGAGTTGCCCATAAATCTTTGCGTCACTCTCCAGTAAGCAATTTCTTTGTTCATATTGCACAATCTGAAAGTTTTACATATTCAGAAACGTCCGATTATAACGGATCATGTTAGAAGTTGATAAGAGCGCCTAAAGACGCCGATGTTGCTGAGGAATAACGTAGAATGACATAGGTGTTCTTTTAATTCTTAACCCATTTCTTAAAGCAGCTGAATTTCGCTTGTTTACAGGTACCATGGATATCATTTGAGTGTTTAAAAATGGTACTGCTAAACAGTTAGAAGAAAATAATGATGGGACGGTGAAATTAAAATTTAATTTCTTTCTTCATCGCAGAAAACCTTAAATGTCATTTCAATGAGGAGTGGGGAGGGAGTGAGTTACTCCGAGTAAGGACCTGTTAGCAACATGCTAGCATTGGATTCAAACTGTTCAAAGTACTCATATTTTAAAATTGCTGAACAAAAGCGTCAGCTAATTTCTACGTGCAATGAAGTGTTTGCACACAAATTTTCTCTTACAAGAATTACAAAAAAAGGATCTTTTTCCCCCACAGAATAAAATATAATTGGCGAAAGGGTAAGAAGAAATTTCCAGTGAGGACTTACGGTGAGGAAATGGTCAATGAATATTGAAAGACGACAATAAGTGGTGATGAAATCCAAATTGTATGTACAGAGATGAACTGAAAAATGAAGTTATTATACCTTTATATCCTGTTCGTAGAAGTGTCTGCTAGTTTAGTTATTCGTTACCCTTTCTTCCGAAGTGAAAATCTTCCAATATTTCAGTGCCCACTGCTTCAGTTAACAGCTAACTTAAGGTTACGATATAATAATTTGTTACGACAGGTGTTTGTTTGCAGGCTTACAATCACCATCGTCCACATTCTAAATGGTCGATCTTACTGGATGATTTTATCATCAATACAAACGCTGGTTGACTATGTCACATATATAAGAACACTAACAGCCTTTTGTCGGCTTGTTAGCATTACTCAAGGTTAATATCGATGCTAGCGTGTTGAGGGAGTTTCGTTGATATTGATGGTGAATTTTGTGATGAAAGAAAGGAAATATGGTGAAGTTAGTTTTGAAAGAAACAAAAACAAGAAATCCCAAACTGTAATCAGATACTCATTTCGAAGACGGGCATTGGTAGCGAGGAGCAGCCGCGTTTATTGTCATTTATCTCGACTTGAGTCCACGAACATGACGGTGCTGAGCACACATCCTCGATCCTTGGCAACAACTGAGAGAGACGTTATTTTTTAGAGGTTATTGAAGGCCATTTCAAGAAATGATAGTTGTAGCTTACTCATATAATCAGCTAATTAAAAAACTCTAGTTAAAAGAATGCGCCATCCAGCTTCGCCCACCAAGGAACTTCAAATACTTTTTCGTTGACCCAGCGCTAATGCATGACCTTCATGGCTGTGCAGAACAGGTCAAAAATTTCAAAAGGAATAGGAATATAAAGTGAGCAATATTTCTGACAACAAACAATATCACAAATTCTCGTACAAGAATGAATGAGACGCCAAAGTTGAGTTCAAAAACTTGAAGCCGATAAAGTCGCTGCAACGGCATCAGATCGTTATCAATATCGAGATCACGAATAAGCAAAGAAGCTGCTGAAATAATCGCATTATAGAAGTCACGTTGTGCCGGTAAAGGCTTATTCGAAGCGTTGATGGTGAGGAGTCGTAACCACTCCCACTCCTCTTTCGAAACATGCCCATTTTCTCTGAAAAATGTTCATGTTTCATTCTATCATTATTTACTCTTCTCGTATACGGATGTTGAATATTGCCCCATATTTAGCAGTATAATGTAAACTCTAAGTAGCAGCTATTTTTTGCTTCATTCCAAAGGAACACTACCTAATTCCATAGCCCATAGGACAGGAAGTCTACAGCATCCGCAGCTTTCAATTTGAATACATGTTCAGCAGTAAGAGGGGTTTATACTGAGGTCGAACTTCGTTTGTAAAAAGGCGTTTACAAAAAGGATGGGAACAAAATATGTATCGTCAGAGCCATTGTATCTTCACTTGTTTCTTTCTAATTTCTCATCATATGTCACAGCTCCAGTTTATGGAAAGCCTGTACTCTAAGAGGCTTACGAAACTTTCTAGGATGAGAGTTAGTTCATTCCGACTTAATGGGTACTATGAGCTAACGAATGAGAAAATGTGGTATATGGTAGTGTTGCTTCAGAGCAATGACTTCTGAGCTCAGGCATTTACGATATTCACTGCATGCCCTTTATGCTAGGGTCTTTCCTGGCCCCAGTGGATACGCCTTCTACTCGAAAACCTCGGTGCTAGAATCGCGAGAGTGAAAGTTCTATCGTCAAAGCTCGGAGGCGTTTGAAGCAGTAGTATCACGTAGCCTGCAAGAAAGGCAAAAGTGCACATGCTAACGAACCGAATGAACACGTAGGGTAGCATCGATGGAACATTGTGCGGTACAACGACACGTATTGTATTGACAGTGGAATGCAGCTTCAAATAGCATAAATATAGGCCTCTGCGTAACCGAATTTGCGACGATTCGAAAAAGTTGAGCACGCTGAGAATCTCCCTGCAGAGGGCATCCATTGCAGTGGACGCGCCACGCTTGCAAACCATCTTGCTCAACGCATTCCAGTGCACTGTGGGACCCTGCAAAGGAAGCATGAACTTACGATGAATTTCTTTGCTTTATTTCACGACTGCTTTTTTCGGAGTCTCAAAAAGTGATCGAATTGATTGAAAGAAAATGAAAACTGGAAAACCTTGGAGCTAAATAATTCAACAGATAAGCTGCCCCATGACAAATATGCTAATTACTTGAGCAACGTATATGCAATCCAACGAAGTGCCCAGCGAAAGCTTAATGCCCGTGGGAGGTGGGATGACAGTCTGGAGCGCGCGTGCGCAAAAAAAAGCTTTCTTCTTACTTCTCACATTCAGCAGTTGCGTATAAAAGGACAACGAGGACCAGCGTTGTCCATAACGAGCATAAGAATGTGCCAGTAAAGGAGATGATGAAGTATAGGCTTTCGCAGTGGCATTCTTAATATGAACCAGTTTTATAAACTGTCAACAAACTGTAAAGCTTGTGTAATAATGCATTAGTAATCAACCAATTTGATAGCCGGTATAGTTCTTTTCTGATCTGTTCGACCCCAAAATTCCATCGCTGTAAATCTCAAGGTACTTAATGTCTCTATGACCTTTCGAAGCTGACAGGTTCAACCAGTGTTGAGGATTATATTACCGTCAGATTTCACGACAGCAGCGGCTTCACTCGTTCCCAAATTAAAACTCTTCGATGAATAAAAGGCATGCATGCAGGCACAGACAAGCTGTCGTCGTAATGTGCATCTTAAGCACAATTTTGTAAACAGCAGCAGAAGATAAAACTGCGGTCAAATATTGGTCTTGTTAAACGTACAGACTATGCCCTACAATAGTGAATTCCTGCATTTGGTGTCCCTCCTTTTCAGTGATCACCGATCTTGCATGAGCTCTTCAGTAGCTTATATTTCTGCTACCAGCCGTAGGGTTTGTAACCAATTTACTGTGAACGAGCTCGAGGTTTCAGCACTGAATAAGTGTCACTTCCTGTCCCATTACGACTAAATAAAATTCAATGTCGAAAGAGGAAATAGAAGCAACTGAATTTCTGTAAGTTTTGGTTGACTTCACTAGACAAACGTAAATGATTTCTGAATGCTTTCGAAGCTGTCCGTTCTGCATAACTGGAAATGTTTGGAGCAAAAAATAAACAAATGAGAGAAGGCCTGCAACCTGTATCGATTGGAAGTCGTCAACGAAACGAACCGTAACGATAAATACACTACCCTCTTCGGAGCAAGTTATTGTTTTGTAGTGAATCCTGAAAGAGAATTTGCAAAACGTTATCACAAAAGCAGCATCAGACTGTGATAAAAATATGACAAATGATTGTTGTAATAAAGTTCGGGTGAGGGTGGATCCATCTCCAGGCATTCAGTAAGCTCAGATCGTAGTGAGCTCGTCCTGAACGCACTCAACTAGCCGGATTTAAAGCTCCAAATCACTGCCTGTTTATTCAAATCGTATAATTTGAGAGGTATTAACAGCAGTGACTAAGATAAATATCAATTCATTTCTGTGAAATCTGAGATCAGCGTTATTTGCATATTGCAGATGAGCATTTGATCTTCCATTTTCGATGGCGCAGAATGCGGGAGAATGTTTTGCTTCATTGAAACGCAATGAAGCAAAATGAGTAATTCAGACGCTTCACTTAAATCTAGTAGGTCAAATATCGGTGGGCCAGGTGTGGTTGATGTGTTGTTGTGACGACATAACAAAATTTATCGTAACGCTCACCTTCAACAGTTGAATTCCGTGAATTTTTCACGCAGATGATTGGTGAAATCAAGGCTGTTCAGTTGTTTCAATATGGATTTTCTATATCACTCTCTCGTCGCATCGTCCTTTTTCAAAATTTTAGGTGAAAACCTCGAAAGTGACTATTATGATTGGCTTCTTCGTTGCGCTCTCGGAGAGGTTAAATGACCAAATGATGTAAAGCAAAATCAGTTCTGCATTCAACTTGCTAATATAAGGAAATGAGAGGGATGAAATGCTAGCACCTGCCAATGTCTTTGATGCCGACTGCATTTTGCATCTGCACGACTGCGTCAACAAATTTCGACCGAAAATGCGCATTCGACGAGCTCGTTATGACAGATTCTTGGATGCATTGTACTTTATCCCAGCACAACGACAATTTCATCGTCCAGTTCAGGTCCTCCTTAATAAAGACAGCATAAAACTTCATTGTGTTAGATTAAATCTAGCGAAGTTCTTTCCGTATGCACACAACAATCAGCAAAATCCGAATTAAGATCGCAATGATATTGACAATTTGAAGCGAAATGCATTGCGCAGACAACCTCATCACATTGTAATAAAGCAGAAAAGAGCAATCTTATTAATATATTCCTATAGATTGAAGCGATGCTGAGCAAACGACTGGTTCGAAATTAGTTTCAGAACTTTTTTGAGAAAAAAGAATCAGCGAATTTCGGGAATCAATCCGCCTTCATTGTTGTTTTAGGTTTTACGAAGTTATCTCGTTTAAAGATATTCACTAGAATAAAAAACGATGTGCAAGGTAAATGTTCAGTTAATGTTTACCTTTAGGATGCGTGTGGCACCTTCGTCTACCTCAATAACAGGAATGAAGTCGTCAATAGTACAGAGTAATTTCTCCTCTGAATAAACCACACTAGCCAAGTAAATACCTCTAAAATTAATAATATTCAGAAATTAATGCAAAGCTCGAAACATTGCCTTGCAGAAAAAATGATGAATATTCAGCAAGTTTTTTAAAAGTTTCTTTCACTGTTCCATTAATTTTTTCATAACCATCGTTTCAGTGTTGTAGCTGTGGCGTAATATTGCAATTCCCCCTGGTTTATTTCAATTCTTCAGAATTTTACTGCTTCGTCTGCAGTGAGACTACGCTAAACGGTTGACGAGAAGTGCTGGGCTCTAACCTGACACTCATAACATATGGAAGAAAATGCCAACTTTCAAAGCATCAGTTTTTTGCTCCTATCTTACGCTGCTCATTCATAATTGCAAATTCACAACAAGTTTTCAGAAAACAGAGAAAGGATGAAAGTTGAACTGCGCGCATAAAGCTGTTACATGCTTCAGTTTTCAAAACTCAACTATTCTCAGTAACCGTAATAAAGAGATGCATCGCAGATTTTTCCAAACGAACTAAAGTCTGCGCATTGAAGATTCGTATGGCTGTAGTAAATAGCAAGCGCATTTGATTCGTCGGATGCTTATGATGTCTTCTATTTTGAAATGGTTTCATAAAAGAAAAACGTTTAAATATGGTAATTTGTCCCGTCAAGTTGTAAAATACATGATGCGGCAAATGCAGCGCTTCTTTTTACCTTTGGCAGTTGCGTACAAATTTCGATCCCGCCGAGAAAAGGCTTTTCAATCGCGTCCGCTTCTTTTTAACGCTTGGATCACAGAACTTCGGAAACACTACAAAAAAAACAGGCCTGTTCTCTGAACGAGTTGGCTTGTAGTGATTACGGAATCAATCTTGAACTATGTGAAACGAACTTGTTGAAATTTGTTGAAATAATCAGATGTAGCTGTTTTCGATATGGGACCCTCTACAGAAGATCAGTACAGCCAGTGCGAACGTCTTGCAATCAAAGTTTAGAAGTAGGCCTAGCAGTGGGCCGGTTGGCAATGCTTCTTCAAACTTGTTGGTCAAAGATTCAATCTGCGAAGAAAGAATTCAATGGTTCTATCGAAATGGCCTGTGGAAATTCGCAGATCGCCTTTTAATCCCACAAAAATTCAAATAATGGGAAACAATTGCTGCAATAGCTTAACGCATCTTTATCCTGCTTAAACTTTAGCGCAAAAGACTTCCCAATGAGCAATCATAAACGAAATAGGGAACAGCTAGCAAAAACTTGAGGAAATTGGCCTAGATAGCCGCCATGTGATAAAAGAATAAATCATTTAACTTTCTTACGTACCAGAAATTTTCAAACTTATGTGGGACATAGTCGAACGCGATGGTAATCAAATCCTCCAGGTTATGAAGGTCAATACTGACAACGTCTTTTAGCATCACCTTTAAGGCTGTCAAAGTGTGCCGCACTATCACTTCACATGGCAAATGATAAGAGTGATAAGAGAATACCAGTTTGCCAGACGGCCGAATGTTGATGCTCTTCCACGTCTCGTAATAGCGAATGGATTTCACTCATACCGTTATCCAGTTTCAGGCTATCCTGCACATCTTCCCAACCTAAAATGCTCTCCTAGCTGTCCTTGAATTTTTTACTTTCGTGTGCCTCCTCTAGCAACTATGTAGGACTGGTCGCTCGACTAGAAGGGGATTTATGAAGAAATGCGGCAAACGAATGAGAAAAATCGCGAGAACTCCGTAAAAGGGACTTCAATTCTTGCTTCGAAGGTGGATGGAGGAGAAGGAGACAGGTAGAGCACGGACGGGGAAATGCACAGGAAATGTAGCCGTGAGATCTGACGGAGGTGGTAGCTGTAGCAGTAAACAACAGTGGTCGCATTAGCAAGTGTTAATAATGCGTAAATAGTGCATTAGCGGCGGCAAGCAAGGGCCAGCAATAGTTTGGGCTAGCAATGCGCACTGACACTGTCTCCAAGGAATGACATCTTCTGACGCAGCGTCTGCTTCACTGAGTCTTTACACCTCCGTCTGCGAAAACCTAAATCGGATGCCGCAACATAGCAACGATGTGATGTGGTACATACATAATCAGCGCTGCAGAATCAAACGAAGAATGGGTCTAACGGTGGTTTTCAGCCGTTAGAATACAGTGTAATCGCCCAAATACTTCCGTGTAACATTGTCGGTGAATGGATATGCCTCAAAACTCATTGAAAACATAGTATTGCTGACCTGAAAGAAGAAGAAGTCGTGGTGTGACAATACGTGGGCTGCCAAACCCTCGCATCGTTGCCGCACTCACTCGAATAGAATATCTCAGCCCACGCCGAAGACCACTAATATCGGTTCTGTCATCTCTGATATCCCTCTCTATCATTTGGCCTTCTATTTGGTTGAAGTTATCCGACAAACTCCATTCAACTAAAGCGAATTTTAGTTCAAAATTGACGACAATGAATTGCATTTGAAGAGTGTACATACATTTAGAACATTTTCATGCGATATCTGAAGCTCAGTCTGAAAACGGCATCAAGCAGCTGCGATTTCTCTGCACAACTGTAGCAACTTAAAATTTCCAAAACATTGCAGTTTTCAGACACCTATTCGTTTAAGAATTTGCAAAGGTTGAATTCTTTCGCAGTGGTCTTTTTGAGTCAATGTGAGCGTTTCATATTCGGTGTTGGATATGTTTCTCGAAGGCATTCTTTCAAGACGGCATACTTGTAGAATGATTCGTTAAAAAAGTCCAACTTATTTTTTGATTCTAGACAGTATTGGGAGCAGTGCTGGGGAATCACGTTTTTTCTTAATGCATTCAATCAACTGTTCTCACTTCACTGTACAATATCTGAAGACGTGTCGTATGTGAATCCTAAACAAGTGTTTGTAAGTGAATATTTTCAGTGAGTGAATATTGCTGATTACAGCCTCGAGTTGGACCCATTATCGATTATATGGGAAAATAACCCTTTGCTGCTTACATGTATTCATGACTCTATAGAAGCATGACCAACACGCAAATAAGGGACTGTAGCTATCCACTACTCTTAACAGTAAAAAGCACCTACCCATATAAATGAGCAATTAAAAGGTAAATTGCCACTGGTACACTAAAAGGGTTTCAATTTGAAGTAAAGCCTTAAGATGGACCCATTACCGATTATTGGAGAAAATTTTTAAAAAATTTAACGAGAAGTAGGCACCTTTAACGCATGTCAGCATGGCCGCATTTGCCTCTGAAGAAGGCTTCTTCCACTGAACCGTTATTGTATCGGAAGCCGAAATTGAAGCGGTTGCATCAGAAAGTGGGCCCGGAAGTGTGCAGTTCTTAACAACACATTTCATTTTTCTCAACTGTAGCAATTGTTTCTCCAACCGTTTCAGCTGGCGACTCTCCACCTAAATTACATTTGTAAAATTTGCAGCTTTTCAGAACCAAACGGAATATATAAAGGAAATCTGGTAGTCGCTGTATTCTCGAAAGACTATGACTCCAAGGGGCCACACTGATGGTTGAGGCAGCTGGTATCTCGACGATAGTGGATGACAGTGAGATCTGCCGCTATACAAGAAAAAGAGCAAATCCACATACACTTCATCGAAAGAAACAGTTCTGATGACGACTTTACTTCGCCTACTGAAAGATAATACATTTCATCCGCTAGCTGAATATGAAATAGAGATTCTTGTTACCATCACCCATTCTGTGCACATACTTTGCCCATTTCCCACTTAGGCAAAACGATTCAAAAGAAATGGGAAAAGTAGCGAGTGCTGATTTATTTTCTATAAATGTGAAATATTGCGACACGAGACCGAAAAATTCATTGTGCTCAGCTATGAGCCACCTGGCTGAACGACCGTCAGTATCTCAGCTAATTGCGAATATAGTGAACAAGCAGTGGTGGACAATCTAGCGACGAGTGCAGCGGGAATTGGCGATGTCATGCCAACACTTAAAAAATCGTCGCAGCACCCAGTGGGGATCTTGTATCACGGCAAACACGTTCCCACGAAAAGGACCGCAGCCCGCTACTGCTTTGTAGGTACTTTCTGGAAGAAGAGAGGGTTTGAGAAGGAAACGCCGAACAACCAGAACCTACGCCGCTAGCAAGCCGGTCACATCAATAAACTTGCCAGTTGCGTCGATGAAGGGAACAACGAAATGGATGAAACCACATCTGTTCAAAGTATCAAAGTATCAAAGCAAATGTGAAATGAAGGCACTGTTAGTCGCATCAACAGTTTTAAATTTCGTGATTCTTATTTCGCACTTACTTTATTCGTCAGACCACTATTCTTCGAACGCTGTGCTTCCCTTAGCGTCTTCTTCTGCAGCATTTCGATTTTATTCAAAAGTACACCTGTGCCACATACTGAAAACGCAATTGAACAACATTTTGATTCCCTGTGCGAAAAAATCTGCCAGAATACTCTGCAAGATTCTTTGACTGTAAAAGTGCATGACGATTTAAACTCATAGTTGAAAACTTTACTGAAAATTATAATTGGAATTGATTTCTCCGTGATAACAAAATGCAAGGAGACCGATAGAAAAGAAGTAGACCTTCAACTGGGAACTGACGATACCGCTGAAGGAGTCAGGATGAATTGATGCGTGAAAAGTGTTGCTTATGAAACATCATACTCCGGAAAGTCTTAGAGGGTGCATTGGTTGAAGAGAACAGCGAACGATACTACAGTAGTTCAAATGTTATTGCCGCGGGTGTAACGCTCATTGCGACCTCGAAAACTTCGAATTATTTTCAAAAGTTCAGTTTCATTGATGAAGTTATAGAAGACGTGGTAGCTTACGTTCAGGACTTGGCATCGCTCCAGCTTCCAATAGGAAAGAGGCGCTTCGCCGGTGGTCCAACATAAGCGCCACGTCGACGAGAGACCAATCGCTTAAATGGCTATTCTCGATTTTGGCATCCAGTCGCACGCCACCCTTTGCAACAAGTGCCTTCAGTGCTTCCACGTCATCCATCTCGATACTCGTAAGTGCATCTTAATCCTCTTAGATTACTGTTTTGCGATTGTCTACGTATGAGAGCAGAAATTCGAAAGCTTGAAGTGATATTTGGAAAATCAGCGAGCAGTTTCAATGTGTTTATTGAAGAAATCGCCATTTTGCTACGACAATCGGTTGTTACGGACTCACGAACAACTGGCAGCTATTTATGCTTGAATAGTTCAAAAGCAAACAGTTGGCTGAACGATTTCATGATCCAGAAGATTCCATTTAAAAACACTATCAACAGGAGCTCACGAATGCAGTGATTTATATTCAAAACATTCGCTTCCAAGCAAGATTTCAGTGAAAATAGATCGTAGCGAACTCGTTGTTCTAAATGATTCACGCTGATTGGTTTTATCCAGCGACTTTCGTTTCAAATCTTATTCAAATTAAGCTATGTTTATACTACATCTCAGATAGAATATGATCCAGAAATTGGGCATTGTTCTTCACGAGGACGTCGATCAACAAGAACATTGAGAAAAAATGGAATGCCCTTGACCACTGTGGAATAAGTTCATCGGCCACGTTACAAATTGGCGTCGAAACACTAACTGAAGATGGTGCTTGAATTCTTTTTGTGTTTGCGCTGCTGCTGCGTCATTTCGCCAAAGCAGCTCTTCTCGCAGCCTTCTGCGTTTCCTTGATGACACGCTGGAAGTTAATTGCCTTTTTGAAGTTGTTCTTTGAAAATTAAATGGATGCAACGCAAATACTTCATCGACGTTATCATTTCATCGGAGGAAATGGAAAACATAACTTCTGCGGTTTACATACAATTGACGATTTTGGCAAAATGTCAAAAGTTTCCATTCCATGATTACAACATATGAAATACTCCAGCAAAGTTACTACAATGCAGCAAAGTTTAAGTGTCGAGAGAGAGGGAGAATTATATGAAGAGATTTCTGATGATTAAGTGTATATGAATTAAAAAATGTGCTATGAAACAGATTGTATATCAATGAAAGTGGGTGCTCGTCAAAATCGTTGGAGGTCATTAAAAGTGAATAATAAAAAGAAAACAAAAAATTCTTCGGAGAGTGCTTGAAATCAAATAAAAAGTGGAGCAATAAATCCGCATAAGAATGCATGTTATCGCACAAATGAGCTGATAAAATGCAATTAACATCTACAAGCATGTCACTGAGTGTGTGGAAAACGAGAATGAATACGACTTGAAACTGGAAATGAACGTGGGCTGGGAAGTGAAGATACATTCCTTTTCAATACGACAGAAATGACCCACCAGATGAAACCGCCATCGCCGCCACGAAGCTCAATATATATTCGTCGATAAACCAGACAAGATTATTTGTTCACCTATGTGCATGAACTAGTAATATGCAACACTTACCGAATAAGTCGTCTGGAATGCTCGTGCGTCGTTCTGGAGTGCTGAAATTCGAACAATGCACGACAGTGCAGAAATCAGCTGTGATGTTCAAAGTATATCGAAAAGAAATCTATGATTATATGAGAGTGCCCATAGAGGCCCCACGAGAATAACAGTAGCTAAATAATAGATCGAGCGTTCGCCGAAAGATCATTACGTCACTTTATGTCATCGACTTATTAGTGAGAAAGAGGCAATTCTAACTAGCCTCATCTTTTCGCAGGTGTGCCTCGAGCGGTTAGCCAATTGTAGCAATATTCTGAATGCATATTTTAATTGTGCATCTAACACAACAATGAACCATAAAATTTGCCCTCCGTGCCCATAAAAAATCTGACTCCATTCGTAAAACCACAAAGACCTATCTGATAGGACACTGCATGAAACAGTGCAAGAAAGTCGAAGCTGTGACAGTAAATGGTAATGGGTGAATTCAAACCTGGGAAGTTGAGCGAAACGTTTATGCGTGAGCACGCCTAGTGCCATTCTGTGCGCATCGGATGCGTGTATCGTGAGCGTAACCTGCCCAGCGTAATGGTGCAACGCGATTCTGTATGGCTGACTCATGCGCAAGAACGTTTCTGCAATAATAGCCCTCATGTGGCACTCAAATCGAGGTCAACCAACCGTCTCACGCTTGCTCTGTCATCGACCATCCCTCACTTTTGAAGAACTCGTCATATGCTCGCTAAACCAACCCCTTCTCACACACTCCTTCCATCCACACCAGCTATGAGTCATTTTTCACTCAATTTCTAGACTCTTCGAAAGGAGCTTTTTTTTCCTTTCTTACTGACGCTGAGAGTACTTTTATCATTGCATGTTTATTGTGCAAGATGCTACCAGAAGTGCGTTCATTCGGGAATCCAACCACGTCAACTTTTCAATACGTCAAAAAAAAAACACAAATATGAGATTATTTTTGCATTTCATGGGCACTCTCACTCTTTTGTGGGTAGAATTTCCTACGGACAAATTCGTGCATTTTTGTTCCTCGTTTATGAGTACATGAAATTAATCTCTCTCTGACATCTCAGAAATTTTCAGATATAACCGAACGTTCGATTTAGTCATTGACCTGTCCGAAACAAGGGCAAGACCGAGTGTGGGAATGACAATGTTCTTGTTCATTCAAACATTTCTCTTCTTCCCGAGAAAATTTTTCTAGAAGTTTTCTTGTCGGGTTTCTGGTGAGAAGTTTCAGCAAAAAAAATTTTTTTCTGGTCAGTGACCTCTCGACTAAACGGGCCTTTTCTAAAGTACAGAACTGACTTACAACAGATATCTTTGATATAGTATGAACTTTAAATGAGGGCGTCACGCGTCGGCGCAAATAGCGATCGTAGCTCAGTAAGCATGAAATGGCATCTTCTATATCTTCTGATTAAAATTTTCTAACTTTAGGAAGCAAATCGCAAACATGTGACACACGGAAACTACTGCGAAGATTCACAACGGCAGGATACAGTGCCTGTGTAATCGATAGACGTCTGCAACTCCGAACGGTGGCGAGGAGCGCCAATCAAGCATGCAGACATGTTCGGAGCACTGTGTCGATGGTGAGTGCGGTCTTCATCTCGAAGATTTCGTTGCTGTCGCGTAGAATGGCATCTGAGTGGCATTAAAGGGAACTGAAGAACAGAAAATGTCTAATCTACTTGAAGCAGGATTCGACGGAATACTCTTAAAATAGGCTAAACATTGGCTGCTCTCGTTCCATAGTGCAACGAAAAAAAGAGGAAGAACTGAGAAACTAGACCTGAAAAATTGGTAAACGTTCCGGAAACGGGCCTGGAAATGGAATTTTGAAGAGTTAGAGGAAATCATAAAAATTTTCAGCTTCCATAACTTCTAAATATTATGCAGGCAGGAATCTAGACCTTCAGTCGTACAGGGGCTTCGGTAATGTTTGTCCCAGCTCAAAGCATACTTAGCTTTTCTAAGCACCTGGGAAGAACCTTTGACGCAATAAAGATTGCATCCAGGCGACTGAACGGATGAAACTCCTCCAGAGCCCCATTTCGAAATACTTACGTCATTGGCGGGGCTGCGTTTGAGCGTCTCACCTCTCAAAGCAACGTTTCCTAAGTTTTTGATCGATAACGAACCATTTGATTAAGGTGCTGTTGCGGTACTAGAAGACGCAACCATTACCTTACAAGTGCAACTAAAACCTCTACGAAACGTCCTACTCTCGGTATACCATTGTTTGAATCTTTCGCTTTCACTTCGAAAAGAAAATCTTGGCTTTGATATATTTCTAAAATTCTGCTTCTAGATGAAGCAATAAGTATGAATAAGAACTATATATATATATATATATATA
>JAARMF010000971.1:0-56802 GCA_022844705.1 Toxascaris leonina | reverse complement strand
TTCTGCCTTGCGAATCTTTGCTACTCCTGGATCGGCTACTCTTGCACATTTCGCCCTCCTTTCTCCCTGTTCTTCCTTCTCTTCCCTTATCTCATACACCAGCGGCGTACAGCATACCAATGATTACATGGGGTGCTCTCTCCACTCTCTACTTAAACGGTTTTTGTTTGACATTACTGGGATGTTTAGGACGTCAAAATGTGTAAAGATAGTTGAGCTTGGAACATATGAGCAAAATAAAATTCATTTTGAATGAGAGCAATAATAAGAGGTCCTTGNCATTACTGGGATGTTTAGGACGTCAAAATGTGTAAAGATAGTTGAGCTTGGAACATATGAGCAAAATAAAATTCATTTTGAATGAGAGCAATAATAAGAGGTCCTTGCTGTAGAAGAGGATGCGTTCTGCTACCAACTCTCGAAATTAACTTGCTCCCTCCTCTCTTCTAATTCAGCATTCCTTTCTGATGATGAGGATCAGCATACCCCCTTAAATTACAACAATCGCTTCCAAATAGACGCCCTTTCCCAATCGAAAAAACTGGTCGTACAGAACCTCAAAAAATTCATCTACTCTCGGCCTTGGAGATGCGAGGAGGCACAATCCCGCGTCGAATACAGCCTGCTTTACAGTGAAAGAAAATTTGTGATACTTTGTGTTCGTTCAAAATCGCCAAGTTATTTCTCCCCTTCGCCATCAGTTGAGCCACTTGCAAACTATCCCTACACCAGCCTTCACATCTTTTCGACCCTTCATGCGCAATGCTTTTGAAGTGAGCATCTTAGCACGCCCATCAATAAAAGTGAGTGGCAAGGTGACACTACAGTGCATATTTTACCACATTCCCTTCAAAAGCTACAACATTGGAGCAGTGGGGGGCCAAGAAAAAGAGGGGAGGGGATGGATATCTGCTTACTTCGACGCTGAGAGACTAAGAAAAGCAACAAAATTCTTAAAGTTCACTGGACCCATATCAAACTCCTCGCGATATATTGTACACAAGAACACAAAAATATTGCCCTAAGCCACCTGACATCCGCCGCAACACCGCTTTCAAGAGGTAGCTCGACTATTTCAGAGCCAGGAAACCTCCGAAAGCTTTGATCCACTCCTGCATCGGTTTGTTCAAAATTGAGATCGTTTTCTGCATTTCCGCTGGACGATTCAACACTGTTCGACGAAAGTGTAGGATGGAAGCCGATAGCTTGTTCGGATGGTATGCTGAAGGCAGTCATCATAGTATCGCCAAGACCAGTATTTGTGATTGCCTGCACATAAACGGTATACTGTGTGTTGGCGTGCAAATGCGTGAAATGAATGTCGCGCATGTGTGGAGGACTAATTGTAACATTGTTGAGCTGCTCTTCGGGTGCTGTTACAGCGATTCTGAATCCGACAAGTGTATGGGTTCGTGAAGAAGAAGTTGTTCGCAAGCGGGGTGCTTGCCACGTGCACGTAGCTTGCATATGTGCGCCATCTGTTGAACACCAAAGGGCATGCTCGTCCTGGATCCGCCCGCATGGAATGGTCTCTGCTGATGGAGTCAACTCACAAGTTTCGGTTTTGAAGTGTCCAGTTGCCGTCAGCTGAAATCTTTGAACTCATTTAACTCAAGAGGTGGGGAAGAAGGCTATTTCATCGGTACCTGCCACTGCCCATGCCGACGAGTAGTTCGACCAACTCAGTGATCATTTTCCCTTTCTTGATGAGAAAGCATAAAATTCTTTTTTGAAATAGTAAGACCTTTTCGTTTTCAGTGTAACATGCTATTAACAGAATTGAGGTGGATAAGTAGAGCAGACCACTCAGAAGATGATATAAACATATTTGAAATAAAAAGTATCTCGAGGAAGTATCATTTTCACGACGGCATGACAGAATCTGAGTATTTTTCAGGCAAAAAATTTATCTAGTGAAGCACAAATTCTTGCTTATAACCTTTCGCGAGTGGCAGATTCGTCTTGAGGAAACAATTATTTGATGAAGTGACAATTTTCTGAATAGTTTCTAAAACGACCATTAAAGCAAATGAATTTTTCTTTAAAGAAATACTTTAGAGGCAATATTCAACAACGATCGTTTATAAAGGACCTTTTCAACATGTGATTGGCCTTCGCACACTCACCTCATTCTCGTTCATTCTGCTGACCGCAACTGAATATGAACATCCAAAGTTAAGCTCTTCAAGTATGGCTACACATTCGGTGACTCGCATTTCAGCCCAATCTTGTCCCGATGTGTCCAAATCGTAGAATGTGCGTTTCTGATTCTCGTTCAGTTGACATTCCAGCAAACGCCATCTAAAATAATTTCCAAATTACACTGTATCGATTCATAAACATATGAGAATCTATTCATCAGTTGAAGGAAGTGAATTCTGAAAAGCGTCCTCGTCNAAACATATGAGAATCTATTCATCAGTCGAAGGAAGTGAATTCTGAAAAATGATGATAGGCTTGGTGACCAATGTTACAAAATTTCAGCACTATGAGTTTTCAGAGTGATTTGGATTCTCAATTTTTGAGGCTCAAAGAGTACTTTTCTTAGACGTTTTGACAAGCGTGTGCCTGGATCTTATTTTTCAAGCGCAGCCGACACCACATTACAACTCACGAAGACACTACCAACTTGATAAGCAAATTTTGTATGAGCTGCGATATTAATCCGTCTTGATGTACTCTTTGTTAGTTTGAATGGCAAAAGGCATGAAAACAGTTGTTAAAATGCCTTTCTATTTTTGTCTGTAATCTTTTCCACTATTATGCGTCTAAATAACGGTTGCAAATCATTTCAAATATGCGGTCTCCTCTGCAGCTGAAAACTTTCAGCAACATGAGTTGACGCAGAAGAGCACAGATGATGATAGGCTTCCGATAGAGCTTTCAGAGGCTGCGATACGAACCCGTTAAAAAGCGATGTTTCTTGTATCATATATGCTCAATCTTCGTATAAAAGGAAAAAGCGCGAAAGGTTTTGTCTCTTCGTTGACTGTTGGCAACTGCAGCTGCAGAAAGTATACGTCAGAAGCGTACTCTTCATTCGCCTCTTCCCTCCACATTTTCGATTAATGCAACGGATTGACGCCACACTGCTTATAATTTTGCAAATACGATAGTCTTTGCCCATCACTTGCTTTTTCTCATATTTCAAGGCCATTGTTCAATGGCATATTGTTTGTAATCGTTGCAGCAGAATGCAAGCTTCTAAGCTCTTGAGTTAGAATGCAAGCCTTCATCTGCTAGTTTCGCTTCCTCTTTCCGTCCCTTACAATCAGTGACAGGAAACAAATTTTTGCTGTTTTTGAATAGTGGTCATGGCCGAAAATGGACAGCCCTATTTCCGGCATTCGTTCATTCGATTTCTTCTGAACACATTTTACTGTAAATAAGCGAATTCGCGCCCACAAAATTCCTTTTTTTTTCGGCGAGGCAGAGAACATTCTCCTATTTTACACAGGCTAATGAAATTTCCTTTGCTTTTTTTTTTCAAAAATCGGAAATCTTCCTCGCAATGTTGTCACCAATTTACATTCGCAATAGCGTAGAGACCAATTATGGAGAAGCTTTGAGCTGTTCACGCATAAGCGTTAGCTTATCGAGTATTTCTTTATGTCTCATTTCAAACTATGGGCAGGGAAATCATCTTATTTTCACATTTGCAAGCGTACTTTCCTATTTATAAAGCCGGCGTTCACATTTCTCATAACTTCCAACATAGACGAGCATTTAAAGAGGGAGGTTATAAAGAGGAGACCTAAGTGCACAGAAACAGCGGTGCTATTGACTGATTGATCTGGCGATTAAATATGCTGGGAATTCTTGGAACATTTGGCTGAACATTCAGTGCGCGACTTGTAATCTAACCTCACAAGAAACGTAGTCCTGATGGGCGAACAGTGCTTTGAATTGAGCCAGCTAACTGCTGTCTTCAAATCACCGCCTTCATAATATGGCGTCTTAATTTCCAGATTTGCCACGTTTGCATTGTCCGACTGAGTTGGCACTTCGCTCAATGTAGGCGTGGTTATGATGTCGACTCTCGAGAATGACACATCTTCGCTGTTGTTCATTGAAGACGGTGCAGTCCTAATGAAAACAATTGCTTTCTCCCCATGCAGCTCACCGTCAGAGGAATCGACGCATGCATGCACCTGAATGATGAAAGCCTTTGATAGTTATGGCAATGCTTCGCAAAGTAATGTTGGTAAGCTCCTCAAACTGCTCGAAAATTTAGTCAATAAATTTGACGATTGTACGCTGCCCTCTTTTAGGCCCACACTTTTTGTCGATTTAGCGCAACCGGTTTTTTGAGTTAAAGGCACTTGCCTGATGGACATTTAGCTCATATTCGGCAATGAACGGACCTCATGTGCCATACAAGTGAAGAGTTTAAATAGTATTTAAGCGGAATATTTGTTTAATTCATTTAAATATTCATTTGAATTGGATAATTTCAATAAATTTGACTTTCGCCTTCCTACTCTATTTCTTATATTTTTCGAGGTTTGCGAAATATCCGTAGTAAAGGATTTCAAAAAAATTATTACTTCCACCAAATATACGGATGACGGCATGAGACCCTCGACGTACGCGGATGTCTCATACGCGGGCACAATCGTGCTCAACTGCTCCCGCGCGGCGAAACTTTCGTCGCTATCAAGTTCATCCTCTTCGTGGGTGGTCGAACGCTTTCCTTGTCGGTCTAGTTCACTCTTCCTTCGCATTAAGTCCTCATAAGCGTTCGCCTGTTCAACTGATGACTTCTGCCAAGATAGCTGCAAAATTCATTGATGATTATAAACAAAGCGGAGCGGAAAACGGTAAAGGAGAGATAAGAAAGAAGGTCTTAACAATTGAACGCAGCAAGAGAGATGAAAAACGAGACATGTTCCCTTCTTTCCCATATTTCGCTGCCCCCAATAACATGGCAATTCCATTTATAAATATAACTTCAAACAGCCGTCATACTCTATCCGAAGCTCCCGGGTGCTAAAGCCCCTATTCACCATTGAGNCTGCCCCCAATAACATGGCAATTCCATTTATAAATATAACTTCAAACAGCCGTCATACTCTATCCGAAGCTCCCGAGTGCTAAAGCTCCTATTCACCATTGAGTATATCTATGTGGGATAAAAAAACTGTGAAAATGATTTTTTCGTTTAATATTACTATGTAGCTTTTGATTGGAAGATCAGAGAGTGGCGGTGTCCATGAAATCTTCTGTTTCCAGAGACCACGCACATCCTCGCTGGATGGGCCAAGAGATAAACTTCGTGGCTGACCAGGCGCTCGTGCTTCTGCAAAGATTTTCCACGACATTGAAAGCTTGTTGTTCACTATATGAAAAAAAAAAAGCTAACCTAGTGCCATAGAAATCTGATCACTACACTAAGATCAATACATCATGGAGATGCAACTGTGCAAAAAGGCAAGATGACTGGTTTAAAACTATTTCAAAATAGATTTATTTTAGGTTGTAATATTCGCCAACACCACTCGAGCTACCGCCACAAATTCTATTTATGTCTTTTTCAAGGAAATGATCTCGAATTCGGAAACGATTCTCGGATGCGCCACCTCTTTTCCATCATAATGCGCGAAATTTCCGTTCAAACATAAAGTTAATTCGATATCCCTGGACTAGCGCAGTTGTCGATCATTCACTGACCACTGCTTGACTTTAGCAGTACAGAGAAAATGAGATGTAGTGATCGGCAAAATTTCACGAGAAGCGCTTTTACTACAAAAGTTTTTAAAGAAGTTGCAGCACTTGAAAAGGGAACTGAAAACTGCGAGCACATAGTAAAAGAGTACCTTTTGAAAGCTTGAAAGGCGGACTGCTCGCCGAAAAGCCTAGACTACCATGCACGTTGACGGCCGCAACGCGAAACATATAGTAACGTCCCGGTGAGAGAAGATGCTTCATTATCGCATACATTTTATTCTTCTATAAAATAACACGATTAATATATCATGCTGCAATAGACTTATTCACGAACTGCGCTGCTTACTACTGCTTCTTAACGATCAATAATCATTACTGACATATGTTGGCAAAAATGCTAAACGGAAAGGGAAACGTTTTCGATGAGTTATTTCACAGACTTCCGTAGCCAGCGCAAAACATGCTCTGCTAACATCGCTTGAAATACACTGCATCTCTCAATCACTTCATTACTTTCACATCGCAGCAATTAAAGTTAGAAAGTCTGTAAATTGCATTGCTTTGTCAGCCCGTTTGCAAATCGCAAAAGTTGTACTGAAAGGCACGTACCACCATGATAGTCTGCCAATCAGTCATCGTGCTTTCATCTTTGCGAACACTCCATCGCCATTGCAATACATAAAGATTCGCATTACTG
The DNA here is from genome assembly GCA_022844705.1 of Toxascaris leonina. Taxonomy (NCBI): domain Eukaryota; kingdom Metazoa; phylum Nematoda; class Chromadorea; order Rhabditida; family Ascarididae; genus Toxascaris; species Toxascaris leonina. The sequence continues at coordinate 50,438 of JAARMF010000971.1, read as the reverse complement.
GTCGTGTGATGGCGTCTCATTTGCTGCATTACCCAACGAACCACTGCCGAACTGTAACAACAGTAATTTCGTCATGCTGTTCACCTTTCGAACATTTTTTGTGAAAAAAGTGCTGTTGATGAGTTGATAATTATTTTTCAATATCCCCTTCCTCTCCGCTCCCCTCACATGGAATGAATATGAAAACTGGGCACAGTTCACTCAAAAAAGAATTGGGTATGCACGTTACTAAATGCTTTGCTGGGGCTTAACGAGGTTTCCGGTAATGTGCCCTACTGCTAACTCTAGTGGATTCATGCGTTTCGCATAGGGTATTTGCCTAGTAAAAGACACCTCAATATATCACGTATCATTTAGCAATTTTTACGAAAGCAAATATCCCGCGTTTTTCGCATGTATGACGGAGGGAAATCAATGTACAAAGCGCCGGAAATTCGTGAATAACTCATGCGCACAAATTTGTTTGCTGCCGCCAGCACATATAATAACATGTGCAATCGTTAATGCATTCATAACGTTGACGAATGATCAGCGTAAGTCCGTTAAGCGGCTGAAAAACAGCACAAAAGCAATCGTAACGTACCGTTTTCTCTTCCTTTCTTGTACGCTAACTCGAGTAGGAATCGGCAACAAACGCGGATCCTGAGTGCGTGGTCCTAGGCATCGTCGACTGCATCCTACCGTGCAACATTTACTTGCCTCGGGGCAGTCTCCATCAAGCCGACAAAGTGCAGAGCATTCCTGAGAAATATGATCTTTCAAAAGCAATTCGAACAAGCGGCAAACTGCCGATATTTTTTGTCGTCAAAAAAGTTCCCTTCACGAAAAACAAAATGCCTGTGAACTTCTTCCGTCCGTCCGAATGCGTGTACAGATGTGTGACGTATGATTGTATGATTTCCACGTTGATTATTTTGCGTACGATTGCTGCGTTTCTACATATGACTTCTACGCAAATAGAATTAAGGTAATAACAATGTGCAAACTGAACGATTGTTTCCGAAGTGAATTATTGATGACCTGATGGCTGTTATTTGAATGATCAATACTGCCGATCGATTAGCTAATTGGTTCTATCATCTTCAATGATAAGTGAACTGCAAAAGTTATCTTAGTCTATATCGCTTTGACTCTAGTGTAGACAGCTTGAATCGAAAGTCGATTAGGCACTTACATCTGATGGCGCAACTTTGGTAGGTTGTGGACAAACACCCGGTTTTTCGGCGTATATTCGTTGCAGATATTCGCAGGACTGCTCACAGCCCACTTGCTCTCTCACGTCCTGGAAAGGATTTCTTCGAGTATTCAACGATACTGAGGAGATGATGTGTGGAGTCTTAGAGAAGCAAGGTGGAATTTATTTTACGAAAACTATAATGCGGTGATCTTTTTGTGCCGTTTTCATTTTTTACGCAAAAAGCATTATGACGGCATCACATCGAAGTGCATTTGTTGCGTCTGTCCATGCCTATCTATTCATCTGTTGGCTTTGTTCTGTGAGCCAAAGCAACAAAACTTGATGGTCATAATCTGAGCTATACAACAGCGTCCTATTTCTAGCTATTTAGCACTTCTCTATGGAACATTGACATGGTCACAATCTGTACCAAATTGTGAGTCAGGTGTTCTGATAAAGCTCTGATACGATCGAAGAATAAATCTTCAGTCCAGGATTCTAACGGCTGAACAGGTTCCCAGAAAAACGCACAACTAGGCAGTTTTGCATAATTTTAGGCATTGGGAAGGTCACTTTGCCCTTGTGGACCGTCTTTTGCAACTCGCTCCAAAAGAACAGTTTAGAAACGCATTGCGGTGATTATATGATTAACTCAGGTTTCGCAAAGCTAAACCAGTTGCCGAAACTAAGAAACCTAGTAATCAAACTAAAAAGTTGATATTATTGCACAATTCGTTTTTTCAGACTTATTTCTTTGCTCTCCAATAGCTTCAGTTTGTCAANNNAATTCTTATTTACGCCTCCTCATGTCCAGAAAAGAACACATAGGAATATGTTGAGAGTTCATTCGTCGCAAATTCATTATATTTCCACCAAGTCAAGCATTGTATGAACACTCAAAAAGGAAGCGTAACGACACATAAGACATCCTCACAGTATGAGAGTTTATTTGCAAGTTTTTTATCGTTTTTCTTCTATAGCGTCATACAACTTTGAGCAACGTGTACAAACGTCTAGCTATTACACAAACAATTTGCATAATATCTATAGGATTTTAAATGCCTCAGCTCGCTTTCAAAATGCTGAGTGGAAAAGCAGCTGAAATGAAGAGTGACGGTGTAGCGCATCTTCGCTAAATTTTGGGATTGCAGCATTTTTGGCTAGCAAGTTGAAGCGTGCATACTGACATAAATACAGACTCCAATGCACAAAGGAAAAGTTGTATGAGCAAGATTTTTCTCTCCAAGGAATTATTTCTTCTCTTTGCTCTTCGTTATGAAAGCAAAGCATATCTTATTTTTTAAGTCTTTGCACAAAGGTTGTATTACGATATCTGTGCTTAGATTTCAATGAGATAACTAACCAAAGCAATCAGCGTATAAAGTAGCACCGCTTATTAAAGTACATAATAGGGCTTTGACAGTGAAGCAACAACCTCTTGCAATTGAAATATTCAATACTCACCTTGCAGATTTTCTTCTGGCAGTTATCGATGTCAATAAATGCTTCTCGACAGGGAGTGGCACACTGCAATTAACATTCATCGATAAATTCACGAAATGCTCGTTGGTCGTTTGTGTTGAAAACAGAAATGCGTCGAAGCGCCATTATCAACGATAAAATACTGGAGTTATTCCCGGGAAGTAGTGTTCCGAATATTGCAGTCGCTAACCGTTCTTGGGTGCCTATCATTGCTAGAAATACTTGCGGTGTCCTTCCCTCAGAGCAACAACCCTCTTGTAAATGGAAAAAAGCAACCGAATACTTCATTCAGTTCGTGCTGTTTTCAGCTAAGAAACGTGCCAATATGACACATTCCGCAGCCATCAGTGCGCAACTGCTATGAGGTCATGCTAAATTTTATAAATCATGTAATTCATATATTGCAAAATTCTCTTCAATATATTGTAATTGTAAGACGCAACACTATTCAACTTTCTATTGTTTTTGAAAGTGCAACAACAAGCGTTTGACAATAAATCGGCTGAAGGTGTCTGTGAGCTGATCAACGCCTCAACATGCATGTCTTTTATTAGAGGCTCTTAACGACGTTCCATAGGGCTGCAATTAGAAATCAGCGACCAATTCAAAATGGCTCTCAACGAAAACAAAAATTGCTTCCTTCGGCCAAAATTAATCGTGTTGGGCGCTGATTTATGCTGCAAAGCTGTGCGATGAATTGTAAACAACATTTCGCACTTATGAACTCTTCAAGTAAGAATACCATGAATAAGTTACAGCATCGATATGCTCCTTCAGACGAAAGTGTTCCATGTTGTTTATTAAGTGATTGCGCTCATATGTAATAAATATGCCGATTTGTGGCGAAACATCTTTCGGAAAGATTTGATCACCAACCGTAATTTTTACATCATCCACTTTTGAATCATTCATTTAGTAAATGAAATTTAATTTCGCATTAACCATCCAGTTAAGCAACCATCGAGACCGATTGGATACCACTATTGCTACTTTTTCATCACAAATATCTGCTGAGTCTGAGAGAATTTGCATTGCTTTCTTCTCCCTCATTTTCTTCAGCAAAGTCCTATCCTGACTGAACGCATAACTCTGAACAAGCAGTCGAAGCATAAAGTCAAGCTCATTGTTCAGGCCAACTTGCAACCGATGATTTCATGCTCATAGAACTTTATCTGAATGTGCTTGAAACAAATATGGTTCCCATCCCGACTTTTTGTAAATCTCATTTGTTCGGACAAATCCAAGTGAAAAAAATGTTGGAAAACGTCAGAAGGTCTTAAACTTCTCATTGAAGCTTGCAGTCGATAAATATTAGGCAATTCAGAGTTGCTGGTGGATGAAATATTCAGCAATTATCTGCAGAGCTGTATTTTCATGACCGATTGCATTCAACCATGAAGCACTGTAGATGCAGAATGTAGTGAAAAGAGGGCCTAAGTTATTCGAGCAACCCAAGCCTCCTTCGCAAAATAATAATGAAAAATTTTGCGGTCATTACATATTTGTGGATTTTGGGGATGTTGTTTCCAGTCTAACGTAACCTACGTGTTAGAAATTTTCATTATTCGCATGTCACGAATACTGACAATTAAAAACTCGTTTCTGGTTGCACGCAAATTTTCAATCTGCAAAAAAAAGGTAGGAAGCACGATAGGAATATCCTCACTGCGTATGGTGAGTTCTCAGTGCTGATGTGCAATGGCGTTCATAGCAATGCCCTATCGATAGGGCTTTAGATAATTCCGCGTTTTCTTTTGGGCATTCTTAATCATCAGCATGCAATGAGCATTCCAACAGAACTCGAAAAGTGCCTCAAAATCAATTTCCCACATTACAAGGGGGCTTCTCACGGTAATAACCTATAAAATGAAAACAGCAATTTCTTCAGTTTTGGCCGCAAAAGTAGACAACAACTGATCTTTTTTCAAGCCTCTATTTGTCTTTCGCTTCTCCATTTCAATTCATTTATAAGGTTCTCAGATAATCATTGTGCACATGGAACTGTACCTAAGCCTTAAATGCAGTGCAAATTTAACTGAATGCTTGAAGAATCGGAGAACAGTTTAGGAAGAGCGAGTAGGTGCAAAAAAATATTATGGCTCCGCGATATCAACTGATAGCTTGCAAGAGCATTCGTGAAACGATGCAAAAAGTGTCGATTAAGGAGGCCGAATTGCCGAACATATTGGCGAATCGGACCAATAAAATCGGATAACCTGTGCGAAATGAGTTGCACATTCCTTTGACTCTGACCGCATCGTATAAACAGCACGCCGACCTTTCTTATGCACATATCACATTTATACATCGACTAACGACGACATTATTGTACGCAAAATATATATAACACTCAACAAGGCATCATTCGCATTTCCCTTCAATTGGTATATCATCTCCAAAAACAACTGACTGACGCCGAAAATAGTGTCATTTAAGATGCAATAGTTGATAACTGACGATTCCCAATGATAAAAAAGGTATGTAATCACATCAAGTAATGAAATCTTGATTATTTCAAGTAGTCATCACAAGGGACGTCACTCTTCCTCCATATCAACAACACTTGGCCATCCAGACATCTAGTAAGGAGGTCATTTATTAGCTCACTATACTCTAATCTTCACCACAAAAGCCACTGACGACTCTAAACGTTCACTGACAAACCTCGACATTAAGCACTTACGAAAATGCATTGCGTATGTGATATAACAGGAGTCCAATTGAGTTTGACTATCGCCGGTGAGAAAAAAGTCTACAGTTGCGCGTAGACGGCGCAAATGACAGTGCACAAGGTCAACAATGAGGTAATTTTTGATTAGCCGAATGAAACAAGTTTCCACTCTAAAAAACAGCAAATGCATCAAATTTGACGACCATCGCACGCATTAAAAACGGTGAACGGAGACTATTTTTTGGAACCAATTAGGGTTTTGCCATGTCAGCAAAATGAATAAGAAGTGTTTATTTCCGCTTTGATGTTTCAACTTTTTCAACTGTTGACAGGCGCCTATTGCCGCGTTTTTCACCAGTTTCCTTGCTGAGCTCTCAACCTTTATTCATTCACAAGAATAGTAATTCAATCAGAGTACAATTTTGCGCACTCAGGGAGTAAACAAATTCGGCCATTGAATCTTTTAAGTAGCACTAAATTTAGCAGCAGTTCCAGCTTGCTTGTCAATAACGCGTGTTGCATACTGCTGCCGTTTTTATATCGAAATTTCGGCGATCACATGTTATCTACTGCTATAACATTCCACCGTTTCTTTTAGTAGCGCAATAACAAAACGGAATTTCAATAGGCAGTGTGAAGGCCATTATTGATGCACATTCAAATACCTTATTATTATGGCTACCAATGCCGGTGATTTTTTGAATTCATGGACTTTCTCTTAGCCTTAACCATGCTACTCAACCTCAACTGCTCCGAACAAAATGCCATATTTTTTACAACTCCGTTTTACAGGGATCGAAAACATGTGGAAGAAAACGTTTCCTTCTTCCCCAGATTATGTGTCTCTTACGAAGAGATTATANAAGACATTATACGATGGGCAGCTCATCCAATAAACGATATTTTTTATGGTCGAGAGATTATACCCTTTTAACTATTGAGAACTTTTTTTAAATGGCGAACAATAATTTCTGTATTAGCGGAACTACTGCAATTATGAGGGGGAAACTTTTCGGAATGGTTGTCGAAATCTTTTGTTGCAAAGGAAAATAATCACAAAGAACTGCATTTAATAATGAAAGAAGTCTTTATGACGAAATTTGTTTTCATAAAAGGTTGGCTGACTCGTTCTATTTCCAAAGTTTTGTGTGATTCTGAATGCACGCAAAATAATTTATTTATTCTAGATGAGCGCATAAGGCAAATTTCTCCAAGAGAGCTGTTGCGGTTTTGAAATTCTCTTCTAATCCATGATGCCAAATATCCAATACATTTGTATATTCCATTAGTGCTAAATATGTCCTTCTTTTCAGCTCCTCTCGTTACTTGTTTGACTCTCATCGTAAATTCGTAGTTCTTTCCTTAAACTGGCTGAAGTTTTGAAATAGATTCGAAAAAAATTCGATTAAATTTGATGGTTCATTTTACTGGCAGTTCAGCGACTTTCAACAGCATAGAGACCCACAAACGAAACGCGCTCGAAAAGTTGCATTATAAATGTATTGAAACACATAACAAGTTCGCGGTTTGAGGCATAGACATTTTTAAAGTTAACAGTGCATCAGTAAAGCATAGATCTGTAATATGTAGCAGCAATGGTCACTCGATGTTCACCTCGCGGTTTGACCGTGATCCCGCTGCCCACTGCCTCTCTGTTTCAACCTCACTTGTCTCCCAATGTTAGTTTTGATTCGCTGATAAAGGTATTAGCGACCTCACGTTATGCTCGTTGCTGGTCTCTGAAGTGGACCATTCAGATGTCCAGAGGCATGCTTATTTCGAGTCTTTCGAGCTATTTTGGAGAATTTGTGTTCCACTTGCTTATCTATCTCTCTTAGCCCATGTTTGTCCATATGTATAGCGACTGCAGTAATTTACAAGAAGGTTCAAGAGCAGAATTTGACATGAGCAATTTTTCGATTATTGTTGGTCACGTGGTCTCAAAGTGATAAGGAGTTTTCAAGCAGCTGTTAGACACCCGAAATGTTTTCTAAACGACAAGTATCACTCGCAAATTTCATGCTGCATTATACACTTCTGTCTTCAGCAGTTTTCTACATCTAGGCTAATAAGACAATTGATATCTGCCTTTCAGTGCAATACATGCCTACCACTGTTTGTGAATTGTTTGTCACCGTACTTATTCGTTCAGAAATGCTACAACTGCGTGCAAATCCTCACTCACTTTTGTCTGCATCAAGTTCGCTTCTTACGCTCTTTCAGAGTACATTACTTGTACGTTAGCCGCACACATAAGCACCTTTCTATTTAACAGTCTCTGTTGCTGCAAAATATGATTATTTTGTAGCGTTACTGTGCCAAAAAGCCGATGTGTACTTCAACTACAGGATGAACGCTGTGTGTGAAGTCGAACGCTGCAATGGATTTGAAATTCCTTGAAGAACGAAATTACACCGTCAACCGCGCGGGTCTTCCTTCAAACTCTTCACGTAAAAAAAAAAAAACTAAAAGTCTATCTTCTACACTATCAATGATGACGACTAGAACAAACGCAGCTTCATCAGTGGTGTAATCGGTCAGCATTATTTCCTCCCACTTGTTCATTATCACAGCTAGCTTTTTTAGGTGGTTTACAACGCACAACACTGACCATATTGTAAACTGAGAGTGTGAGTTGATCCTAAATGGGCCCTATTGCTATTTCTAGCAAGCAGAGGCCTTTTCGGCCATATGAAAACGGCTTGGAATCTTCACTACAGCTACACTTTATGCCATAACAATCAATTTCAAAGAGATCAAAGGGCGAATTTCTATTAAGCCACATTAACCAGAAGTGCTTCGGATACAATATAAGTCTTGTTAGACACCCAATTTTCTTAGTAAATCCCTTTCACTTTTAGCACATTCTTTTCCTCGATCGAATTCGACGACACAAGTGCAGATTATTCGAACTTCCAATACGCTTTAAGTTGTCTCATTTTGTTAGTCACATGCTGTGTGTATAGAATAGAAAAGAAAGCAATTTCGTTGTGGATATGGGCATTGAGTAAGGGAGTACTTGAGGTTGCACTGCGCGAGCATAATGCATGCAATATTTGTGTTTATGAGTTCGGCGTACGCGTATTGAGCATTGTCCACGTACATGAATTGCGTGAAGCAATTCACCGTGCTTCACCACTAAAAAGCTATTGTGTGAATGAAGGAACGTTAAGAATGCATGCTAGTTGACGTGCCAACAAATAAGCTAACTTTGATGTTTGCCATAGCAATCACAACTCTGCTTCAAACACAAAGTTGAAATGGTTCTTTCAAAATTTTGGCAACCCTGCTGATAAACAAAATCTCATCGATAACCCGCCACAACCAGCTTTATTTTCCGTACAGTGCAGAGGAGTGCAGAGGTAACGAACTCATGGAATCCGACAACTTAACGAGTGCCCCTCGAATTCTTTGGATCCAAATTCGCTGCATCGGTGGGGCGCCTAAACCCCTTCACACGAACATATTTGCAGTGTAGATCACACACCACTTGACCGTTTGGTAGACACTTTGTGGACATCTTTAAAAATGATAAACTGATTCAACATCATCGCGTCATATCAACTGCCATCAAAAATTGCTTGTGTCTTCTTTTGTCTTTCGGGGAAAGGAGCTCAAGAAAGCGTTGAAAGTTTTCTTAAGGACCATTTTTATGATCTCGATAGCTGGCAGCTGAGATCTTTATTATTATAAGGAAAAGAGTTGCAGTTCCTTTTCAGAGACTTTAGTTTTATAAAGCGATCATATTCTTTCAGATTAATATTGTGTTACGCGAGAAGAATTAAAATATTCTATAGCCAGTCAGATTGGAGGAAGGAAACGGTGGAAAACAATCAACACTTAGCTGTAGCATGGTTCTGATGAGGAACGCCCACAAATTTTCATATTTTTCCGGAGGAAATGTGAAATAAACATCAAATTTGCTATCCAATTTAGGGCGTTTTTCGATAACAGTGCAGAAGTGCAAAAAAAAAATCGGACGATAGTTCGCTAAATTTTTATACATTTCGGGACGCCTCCGAAGAAATGTGATTGGAATCAATCGAATGTTTTTCAATTTTTGAGGAAAAACTCACCCTGAAGGCCTATGGTTCGTTAGTAACTGAGCTATTGGTTGAGCTATATGAAGTGGATATGAGTGCATTTAGTGAACGAGCACTGATGGCTTCAGCTCATGAATAAATAACGAATCATTTAGTGACCTAACGGACCAATATATTCAATTATTGGACGAGACAACAGACTCTTGAAGCCTAAGCGCGATACCCATGATCGCTACTTGAACAATGCATAATGTGCAATCGTTGTTTTGCTACAGCTTCCATCAAGAAAATACATCTCAAGAAAAAAGTGATGTGGCCATCTTTCCCTCCTCATTTTTTAATAAATTGGTTTTTCCACAATGTAAACAGCTGTTCGACAAAGCTTTCCGGAAGGTTGATCGGTGAAGCAGAAGCGGATGACATTCGTCAGGCTTCACTCTTCGAACGCCCAGATATGCGTATTTTCTGAGCCCGAATTTCATAAGAGTAAAAAAAAATCAAAAAATACTGTTTTTTGTAGCAATCTATATAATCCGGCGGAAATATTTCAAACACTCGAGTTGAGTATAGAAAACATCTCATATTTGAGTCTTTTTGACAAATGGTCCAAGTTCATGTGTAGAGGTGAAGTACTCATGACTGCTTGAATTTTCCACTGTGAACGGTTGGGCTAGAACGGGAATAAATTGCAGCAAAACATTGTGCTGAAAGGCAACTTGTCCGTTTCATTTGATTGTTTATTTTAAAATGACTTAAAATTTCTAAGCAAATGCCAACTCATCGAGAACTCTGCTGCAGTCGACTTTGAAGGAACAAATAACAGAACCTCGATGTGCCTAAAAACGCACTAGACGAATAATCTCTTGTACCTTCATCTTCTGTCTCATTTTTCCATAATACCAGCGCTTTGTAGTTTGCGTGAAAGCTTCAGAACGCAAATAAATAAACTTCTTTACATCGGAAAATTCCTCACCGCCGAGCGCTTTTGTTCAACCGAGCTTCTTAATTTTGAAGAAATTTCGGTCAGAATAAAAATATTATTTCAGCATTAGTTTGTCAGAGCCACTGTTCACTTTTCGCAATAAATTTCAAAGCACTACCTCATCGAAGTGCTCGCCGTGGTAAATCTCCACGAGTCCATTTAGAAATGGCCCCAAATTGTGCGCTTGAACGGACGCCTATAGAAGCATGCCCCACCGAGGAAAAGTGTTCATCAACTGAGGCAAATATCCGCTCTTAATTTATGTTAATGGCGCTATAAATGTCTCATTCAGCGTATACGCTGCTTGCGCCCCACTCGCTTTACCATTGCGAATGCTAGCTTTGTGAAGTTGAATAATAGACTTATATAGGCAATTCCAAGATAAGCAAAAGATTGCAAGGGAAACAAGAGGCACAAGCTGGCTGCGTATTTTATATATTTTGAAATCGACAATATCCAGTTTATTTTTCGGATCAGAATAGCGTTTAAAGGACGCGATGTAAATAATCGTATGATTTGTAAGTGGCAATATTAATCAACAAGAAATTTTCTTATTTGTACTGAATATAGCTCAACGCAGCTTGACTATCGAAACTTGTTCACTATGCTATAGAATTCATGACTGACTTCATCAGGAGATGTTTTCCCATTCCCTTTATTTCCCCACTCTTCCTCAGCGAAGTCTTTTTCAAGTACTTGTCGAGTACTTGAAAAATTCATTTCAAATGAATGAAATGAGACAAACTTCTCAGGAAGTAATGAGAAAGGTGAATGAATACATCACGGCATTCTAAATAATGAATTTTGTGATAGTTAACTTGTCTGCACTTTGAAAATAATTATGACATCACGGCTTGTTTGTGAACGATAAACTTGTTGTAGATGAGAGTCGTTCTATCTAAGAGGAGAGATAACAATATGATGAACGCAACAAATATATCTATATACATGTATACACATGTGCCCGAGTGCAATTAAAGGAAGTGCTGAATGGAAATCCGTAAAGCAAATATCCCTAAGCGGATTGAAGAAACTTATTGTGCTCACGCCCGCATAATCTATAATTCTTTCATGCTTGCTGCATAATTAATTCTCCGCAAGAGGGCCTACATAAAACTAGACGCTTCTTCTCTGAGTGCTTCCTTCCTGCGCGTTTATGACGCGAATAAATAACTTCCGGCTTGAACAATGCCTATCATGTATTTGAGTCATTAATACTATACGAAAATGTGTTGAAGTGAAGCGCTGCTTGCTTTAAAGTGTAGCATCATTCACTCTTTGATTAGTGTTTGAGTGGGGCAACTTTACGTTAGATCTTATGGTGTTTGTTTGATGATTCTTGTCTGCTTCTCCGACTTACCAGCTAACCGCATTTAGAAGTGCATCGAGGCTAAATAATAGAAAGTTTGCCTCGTTTTGGCCACGTGAGTGGACGGGTGCTTTCGTGGACGAATCGTCGAGTGTATGCTCCACGACGGCGGGGGTCAACGGTGTATGAGCTAATACAGAACAGCGAACACAATAGCCGATTGCGATTTGAGTATCGCACAGGCCATCATATGCCACAAAGCTCCACCTCGATGCGAACCCTTATTGCGTGAGTTTGACAAACAGCGTATGCAATATGGAATTGTGTGCGCACATGTGAAGAGGCTATTGCAACCAAATGTAGCAATTGAAAGCACACACGCTGCTACATCCACTTAGCCATAGCTATGTGCTCTAGATTTTTACCTACTTATTACAGCTATTCTATATATGTTCAACGTTAGAAATTATAAAAATAGTAACTTTCAGAGTATCACGAATTGAATCGTTCGAAAGCGCCGTAAACAGACATCATATTAGAGGCCGAGCTAGTCGCTTCACATAAGCATTTTTCTGGATACATTGATAAGAACATGAAAAAGCAACTTACCGACGAACAGTTGGCCTCATCCTTGCATAGGTTTACGATGTGATGCTTCAGCTGTCGTCTCAGCTCGCTATCATCCTATAATCAGATACAACTTTGAGGTCATATGTCACCCATGCATATCTGAAACCTAAGAGTACCAATTTTCATAGATGAGATCGGTGAGTTGTTAATGGAACCATTAGGTTCCTCGTTTACATAGAAATCATTTTTCTACCTCATAGCAAACAATAAGATGAACGAATTTCCTTCTACTCGCTTGCTTCCAAGATTACACTATTCAGCAATAATTTTTTAGCATTACAAATTCCGGGAAAACGCGATGTTATTTTGAAGGTACAAATGTATCATTTACTAATCTGGATTTTCATTAGGCACAGGAAATGGGCCTCTTCCTCAATGTAATCAATAACAACAGATCGTGCCGTTCGTATATCGAAGACGTGCCTTGTGGTTAATATTTTAGATGGAAAAGTTTTACAGACAAGCTCAGATTGCCTTCATATTCTAAAAGCGGTCACATTAAGTTATAAAATAGTCCAGTGAACATGTCAGTCAATGATCAGCATTTTTTCTTAACCATAAACGAACGTACTGGACACTTTTTTCTTCGTTGAGTTACGAAGTGGTAGCAGTAATTCGGTTGTCATTTTCATTCGCATTCGTTGGGNCGGTTGTCATTTTCTTTTGCATTCGTTGGTTGACGTATAAAAAAAACAGATTCATTTGGTGACATTGTCTTAAAATGACACCTGTGGGATAGAAGCACTCTTTCTAGTGCACAATTGTGAGCATGAAGCTTATCGAATTGCGTTTTATGCGAAAAGGTCATTGCAGTTGGCTACATTAACCTCTTTGATGGAATTATGGTTCGTTTATTGGCACATTTCGTTTCTCTTAACAAAATATTGACGCTATATGTTAACGAAGAGTTTATTTCAGTTGTTTAAGAAACGACTTATCCATTCGGATTTCATAAAACGTAAACACTGCACTAAGCCAAGCGAGAATTTGCACGCATTTGATTATTGTTTTTCATTATTAAGAATGTTTATTGTTTGATATTTAATGTTTATGGTGAAGTTGACGCTACTTTTGACCGTGTTATGCTGTGCGCACGTTTCACACGTGACTGCGCAATAAGCGTCGTTCCACTGAGCGCCCCCACTAATGATGCTGCTGGCGTGCATCGGCTGTCACAACATCGTCTATACGAATCCATTCCTTCTCATTGCACCTAAAGTGCATGTCCCCAAATCACAAGTCCTCTCATTTACCTCTATACAATAGACCTCGAAAGCTTTTTGAGTTGAATTTGAAGAAACTTTGCTATTATCAGGATTGGTGACCGAAAGTCTGCATAGAAATTAGGAACAAATATAGCATATCTCTCATACCGACCAGTTATAATTTCGACACTAGTTTTTTGCTTTGCATGGTCAAATATATGCGTTTGTTTCAGCATGACTTCAGCTCCCCAATCACATAGCAGTTGGTATCATCCGTTGCTCAACATGTTTACAATTTAAGCTGAAATTTACCGTCCCAATAGGAATCAAACTTCCGTACGTTTAATTAGCCTCCAGTTTTGTTATTGAATCCCTAGAGTCAACCATCGCTCATTAATCAGTGTGCAACGACGTCACCGAACTAGCAAAACAAAGACAGCGAAGAATGCCGATTGTTAAAAATGTGTAACGAGTTGTGATGGTAGCTTGATTCAACAAATGCATTTGTTGAGTTGAAAGTTCAAAAAAAAGTCTCAGAATTGCATTTCAATGAGATTTTACATTGCAAAACTGTGAGTATTCAAAAGCTTCACAATAGTTTAATGAGCATCGTTTACGTAAATTTTTTTCTCTGATATGCACTCTTTTCAATTTTCTGCTGTCGTATGTTAAGTGCGAATAAGGTGATTTATGAAGATTGCATATCGTTGAGTCGTTTCAGCACATCTCTCCACTTAGTACTAGTTTGCAACAATAATTGTACGACTTTATGGATGCTTATATTCGAAGAAATATGAGAAGACAAAAGAACGATTCAACGAAGAACGGATATGCGAGAGAGTCGAAAAAGGAGAGTGAGGTGAATGTTCATTTGAGTAGCAAATAAGAGCACGGTAGAATGAACGCACTGAGACGAGCTCGACAAGGTCGAAATCAGCACAAAACGTTGCCAACAAAGACGACAATTATGTACTTCTAATTACTGCAGTGAACATTTGCATGAGCCCATTCGACGATATTTGCATCATAGCAGTAAACTTTTTCCAATGCTGCCTTGATTCATTCTATTTACTCATGCATTAGCTCTAAGATTTTTCCCAAACGATGCTCGCTGTCTTCAGAGTTTTTTCACTAATAAATTTCTCCTGCAAAAATCGTTCGTTTCATAACCATTTTGTTTCTGAGAAAGTTTTAGTGCTTATGCCGTCCCCATTGAGCGTGTGCTGTACATTAGATTTCCTATAATTCTGCAACACACGATTAATGGAGCTTCATATGAATATTTTTGACGAAGACATCCCCTTCAGCAATATTTGCAAACGAAGCACAAAAGAATGGCATATTTATTCTGAGCTACTAATGGCAAAAACTCTCAACCATTACATGCCATGAGTTCACAGTTCACACTCTGTATCACTAATCAATGAACATGTGGTAATACAGCTGGTGTCATTTAGTTATGACAGTTTTGACAGATCGTATACTTTTTTAGACGGAGATTTTTTGCGATTTGAAAAGAAATACGAGTGTTAAAAAATAGGTTTAAAGAGAAACGAGCAGATGATTTTGTGTCTAGTTAAATGTCAGTATAACTGTAGTAGCCGGCAAAAATTCTACAGTGAAGGGCACCGATATTTCAGGTGAAATGCACGCTCTCAACGCGGTCGCTCAAGCTAGCATGTGTCAAATTGCCTCAAATTTCTGTGCTGAGTAACGGCAGCCACTCAACCAACGACATTTGTATAAATGCCTTCTGAGCACAGTCGATTTTAAAAGAATTTGTAATCTAATATTCTGCAACAGTGTGGTGGAATTCGTGCAATAAATTAGTTGCTGCCCAATTGCTGCCGCAGCATTCGTTCAGTGGTCCTCTCAAGAGAGCTTTTCAGGATAGCAATCTTTTCAAGCGTAAAAATTTAGCTCATCTTGAAGCGATCACTATTTGTTTGATTCCTCTTTGCTATTTCCTACATGGTCTGTTAAGCCAATAGCAAATTGAGCAGAGACATCGATTCGCTTTTACACACATGTCTTCGGCTGCAGCATCGAGCATTCACCCACACTAGTGCTGCGATATCTGTGACCTATCGACTGAAAGGTAATTACTTTCAAGTGGCGTTCAACAAACCTTTGAACTGCTTCTTTTTAAAGTCCTCTCGAAAATAGTTTACCATAAAAACGAACATCCCAATACTGATCTTTGTACATGAAACCTCTCGTGACGCACACAGTAGCGCTTCACACCACGCACTCTTCAGGCCAAACACTATACGCATTTCATTGCACTCAAGTGGCGTCGCCAAACCGCGCAAATGGCACTTCACCTTTCACTAGCAACAGGAACGAGTTCGCATTTGTCGTGCATCCACCTCTGCCATAATTTTATGTTGCATCGACAACTTTGAGCTAAAACTATTCGAAGCACGGATCAATCTCAATTCCGCCATCTTTATAGTCTCGTTAGCACCATTTTCACTTAACAGTAATTGTATATGTTTGAAAATAGATCATATATTTATTAAAAGTGAGCAAATATGTGCCATCTCAGGTGAGTCTTTTGCAACTTCACTGCGTGTTCGCAGCACACTGCTGTGCACACAGAGGTATCGCAAGAACACGTGCTTTAATCTTTCATCACGATTAATTATATGCAGTGTGTCTTTTTGACTCGTAATATGACAGTTCCGCTTTTTGGGACTAGAGAGTTTTAGAAATAGAGATTAGATTTGTCATTCTTCTTCAAGCAAAATCGTTCAAGATGACGCTGCAACTGGCAATCTGACGCTTTAATGAGCTATTCTGCAGTGCATCAATAGCAGACAGAGTTGCTGGCAAGCGCAACTTTAGGTTCTGGTAGTTGTCCTTCCACTGAGTATCGTCGCAGACAAACTACGCGAGGCAATTATGGTTCGTTGTCTGCATAGGAAAGACATCAATTATGTATAGTGCGATCCTTTTATTCGAAGACTCCACTGCAAAAGTAAATAATGAATTCTCTGTGCGTCCACCATGAAGAGCGCTTCAAGAGCGAGAGAAATCGAGATAGAGGAGCACTGCCTGACCCTGACCGGAAGCTGCAGAGAGCACAATGTGTGAACAAGCTGAGTAGCTGTCTCTGAGAGGTCATTGAATGTGCGAATCAATTAAGACTTGCAACGCGGTTGCACACTTGTGAGAGTTACTAAGTCGTTTGTGTCATAAATCCCTTTCTATTATCTCCAACAACGCTTTAAGTGAAATGAACAGCAAACAATATTTCTGTGCATAGCAACCAAGGAGATTGTGCTGAATTCTTCCAAGCATTTACCACTGCAATGATGGCATCTTAAACTATAAGTCTCAATAAATGTCCAATACTGCGATCAAAAAAAGGGGATTAACAGTTAGCTGTGATCACTTCCTATGGCTTACGCGCTATACCGTCCATAAATGCGCCTCAAATGAACATTCCTGCAGAATGAATATTGCGATAGCAAAACCACGAAATACTGGTCGAATACAAGGTGAACAGTTAATTATTTGCTAAAATTGGCAAAAGCACAAAAGAAAACTTGCGGTCATGAAGCGGCCTTCTACTCGACAATAAGCGCTCGGAGTTACCAGTATCCTGTATTATCCTAATTGCACAAATGAGGTATTCGCTTGTATCAGGCAGGGAGTGCATGGAATTGATCAGATGGAGGCGCTACGATCTCAGAGTTAGCACTATCGTTTACTCTTAATAATGGTAACAGCGAAGACAAGTGAACGAAATTTTTAGGCACCGAAGAAGATCAGTAATAGCCGCGTCAGTATTCATTTTGATCTAACTGGGATAAAAGAAACTATCATTTACTGAAGAAGCTTGAGGAGGAGTATTAAGCTAAATAAAGAGCGATCGAAGTGGGTGAAGAACTTTGCGACAAGGAAGTTTGAATAGAATTGATGGGCATAAACTTGCGAATATCAATAACGATGCGTAATAATTGCGCTGCCGGAAGCGCCATATGAATGCTTCCCATAAATGTTTACAGTCTGACAGCTAAAACGTTATTAGTGACTGCCGAACTGAAGATGGACACTGCTCACTTATGCTCTAAATCAGATCCAAGTGTTTGCGCCAATGCACATAATGTCAGTTTGGCGATAAGTGATACGAAGTGTCGCTTTAAAATAATTTCCCATGCTGAAGTCATCGCTTACGATAAGTGCACTTCGTGCATTCTAACAAATACGATTATTTATTTGAAAATGTTCGTTGAAAACTCCTCTTTAGGATTATCAATTTCGTAAAAAATATCTTTTCTTTAAGTGACTCATTTCCACAACGTTTCTAATGCGAATATTTCACCGCTAAGCCGGTTTGTTTGCATTGGCTGTGGGCACAAAAATGGGATGCCGCGTTTCATCATCCTGTTTGAAATTCGATGCACCCACATACACATTAACACAATTGAAAATAATAGTGTAGTGGTTTCTAAAACAGCCAAATAATAGAAATTTCCTTGTGGTTCGTAAATGTTTCCAAGAGTGCCCATATTCCAGCTGTTTATTTCGCCGAATTAGAGATCTCTTTCACCGAATTAGTTCCGTAGTCATTTGACGATCGCCGATGAAAGAATCAAAATACCGCGACCAAAGCATTGGTCTGGTTCCCCCTCTGGCGGACAAACCAAACAATCATGCTCTGCTTTGAAATTAGACTTATTAGAAAAAATTTTCACATTTCTTACATTTCTTTCGACAGATGTCACCAAAGGTGTATGAGAGAAATTCCTTTGTGCATCGAACGTAAGCATTTTACAGGTAAGATTGGTGGAAGGTGACGGGAGAATAGAGATGAAGCGAGGATAGCAAGTCATATATTCCATAAAGACTGGTGAAAGTTGCATATTGCAATGGTGATTTTTGCACACAGAAAGAAAATCGATGGGAATTTTGAGCGTTGTCGGGTCTGGCAAATTGAAGGGAGGTGCAACGTATGCAGTCGACGAGCAAAGCATTGAATGGGTACTCAATTCGCTGCATTGTTCTTCGAGTCGCTTCTATTGTACGATGGCACATCACCCAATATTACAGGCAAATGAAACGA
Organism: Toxascaris leonina; assembly: GCA_022844705.1. Classification (NCBI taxonomy): domain Eukaryota; kingdom Metazoa; phylum Nematoda; class Chromadorea; order Rhabditida; family Ascarididae; genus Toxascaris; species Toxascaris leonina. The sequence continues at coordinate 31,868 of JAARMF010000971.1, read as the reverse complement.
GTCATCAATAAAAAGAATATTTTTACCAATAAATACGAGATGATTGTTTTGTTTATGCTATATGCGGTGACTTGCGATGAGTTTAGAAACGACGAGTGAAGCGTAATGCACGCGGAAATCCTTTAATTCGACGCAATCCGACTGCATCTTTCCTCTTATAAATTGTCTTCTACTGCTGGCATTTCTACAATAAACAATGAAGGATCTTCGAATGCTCAAAGGATCAAAGTTTGATTCTCTCTTACTATTTACCGATTAAAATTATCGATGCAATGAAAGAGCTCGAAATTTTTTGTAGCAATATTGTGCAGTATTTGCTTCATTAGCTATTGCTTTATGTTCACTCATACCAAAAAAATAGCTTCAAACAGGTTTTTGCACTCATTAACAATACATCTTTTCCTGAGCAATGACAATCGTCGATGTGCATAACGAAAAACAGTTACTTGACGAAGCGTCATTACAGTAATTCTGCCGAAGTTCTTAAATGTTATTCGTAAAAATGCGATAACTTTTTGGGGAGTTGTGCTGCCGATTTTGGGTGGGATGTTGGCTCGACTTTAACGTGATTTATCACTATCGCACAATCAGTGTCCATGTGCGCCAACTTGACGCCACTCATATGGCGTCTGCGTTGGTCATTTTCCCGCGGAAAGGGTGTGCTCAAAAAAAAAAGTTGCTCCAAATGTCGACTCATCTAAAGATATTCAGATACCATTGTAACTCAATTCTGGTAGTTGCCGTGCTGCAATAAATAAAAACCTAGCAACGTTGCTATTTCTTTAAAAGCGAAACCGGGGTAAAGTACGGTAGCCATCTACAGGCAATAGTTGCTGAAACTTCATAAATTTATTGCGTGCCTGAAGATGAAACCCATAATGACAGAGTTGCCGCGAGCATTAGAAGAGCCTCAATATCTTTCCTTCATCGTGAAATTCAAGCAAGTGCAGACAAAACGAGAAAAACTTCAGCAACCTCGCTTCAGTGAAGAGACGGTTGATCAACCGCTGCAAGCTCGCAAAACTACTATCCAGCAACACTTTGCTTCAACATTGTCTGTTCAAGCATGCTATGGATTCTCACCTATTTGACATTATAGGTGAAGATTCCATAGGAAAACAAATTGCGGGTTCGATGGCAGTGACCGAAAAAAAAGTTTGTATCGTGAAGATGTCTAGGCATTTGATCATTAGATCTCACCCTATACTCTTTAAGACCAATAGGAATCAGCTTAAGCTAAGACGGCATCATTTGTCTGTTGCGTTACAATTATGCGCACGCACTACCCCTTTCCAATGAAATGAACAGCTGCAGCGGCAATCGAAACGAAACCTCTTCTATTCGCACAATAAAATCTCGATGCCACAGTTCGTACACATGGTGCGTGCAAAACGCTTGCTCATCGCGTTTAGCTTCGGTAAGCTAAGATCGATGCCAAATCGAAATGCATCAGCTTTTCCCTCGCATGCGTTCTCACACCAATATGAAGCATGTCACTCTGCTCGTCGTTCTTCATCACGCACTCATTACATTCCTTAATATGTCATGTCGATCCATCACAACAGACGAACGATGCTTGCTTCAAGAAAATGCGACCTTCTATCAAAATTTGCTCAAAAGGGAGTCAAGTTCAGCTCCTGCTCCAAGGCGCATGAACGTATGGAAGAATGGAGGAAGAACAAATGAGGAAATGCTGAATGGGGTTTGCCAGTGTTCAAAATTTTAACTCATGCGATCTTTTGTGTGACATGTAGCTCAAGAGTCACATACTCTTGAGATTCTCTTTCCCTCACCTGCTTGGTTGAAACTGCCAATCAGGAAGGAGTCAGGAATCTGGCGCCAACATTCATATTAATCGAATGCAATACCTCACTGCCGTAATACTTCTGCAGTTGCTCGACAGCTATGAGCGACTGTCATCTGTTGTGAAGATCACTTCAGGTGAACAAGAAAGATTATCAACATGTGCGTCGAGCATATGCCTCCAAAAAGACAGCGTGCCCATTGTTTGTTCGCAACATATGCCGGTCGATGGTCACCACACACGCACACACATTTCGCGAAGCTGATCGTCGAAATTGCGAGCGAACCAACAATTTCACCTCATCGAGTTGTAAAGCACCTCTTAAGGCGATCCTTGGCTCTCTAAGATTTAGTATTGTACAAATCGTTATTGCATCTTCTGAATTCGCCGTCTCCTGCGCTTTTGCGTTGTCTCAATCGCTTTGCAAATAGTGTGCACTTTCACTCAACGAATCGCTGCTCGTTTTCTCCGTCTCTTCAATGGAACGATGCTCATAGCTAACAGAAATGACTTGCACATTTGGATGTAGCAGGCTTAGATCACTTGTTTTATAGCGATTACGGAGAGAACACCAGCGGAAAAACGCATACCGGTAGAGCAAATCATATGCAAGTGAACATAACATTAATGGATAGCTTATTCGACGCTAAAAAATTGAGGCGTCGCCAAATTAGTCATATCTATATGAATGGCTAATTAAGAATGCTTCGTCCATTGGTCTTCTTCCTAACTAAGATTTACTTTTTAAAATCACGCAAAAAGCCATTGCCGCACATGCACAAAGGGATTCAATATGGACGCAGTAATACACAGGTGTGCTTATAACCTCTGCATTGTTGCATTCAACGTGGGTGTTCCCAACGACAGAACAGAACAATTGTGTTTCGAAACCTTGCAGCGCTGATCGAGAAGTACGGTCTCGACAACTAAGTAAAGTGAATTGTTTTGTTACTGCGTTCTGTCGAATAGTGACGCTCGAAGTGTGCACTATGCACGCTCCGGAGGAAAGCGATTGACCTACGAGCTTCAGAGATAACCAGAGAATAAAAAAGACGAGCGTAGTGATGATGAAAGAATGATGTAGAAAATGCTTTAGTCGCTCAGTGATCACTGTTTGATTTTACCCAATAATAATAAATGCGGAGAACACAATTAACTAGCTGGAATCAGCTACACATAAGCATGTCCAGATGAAAGCACTGAGCAACAAGAGAGAACAATCCGCTTGTGAACAGAAAGAAACACTGCTCATTCTATGCGGATCACAAAGATAAGCGAACATATCTCATCATCAACATCTCCGCAGTCAATACCACCAACCGTTTCGTACGTTCACCGAGAAAACGTTTACTTCGCAACTATTGGCTATCGTGCGCTGATATTCAATCGACTTTGTTGAGAGAGCGAATTCGGCTCGCATTTAAGAATGATTTCGTGTTCAAAACTCTCATAAATGGGATTTTTTGAGTCGTGAAAAGCGATAGACGACAAATTTTGAAGGCGTGGATGTGAATTGCTGTTGAATGTATTAACGGGCATCACATTATTTCAGCTAATGTTCTTTCCAATTGTTTTTCAGATTCTGATTTAGGATTCATACTTCCCTCATGGCAAGGATGGAAAGCATTTTGATGAGACCTTTCGGAATTCTCAATAAAATTTGGGGAATAAGGAAACAATGCTAATAATCGCATTTCGATGGACATTAGGAGGCGATCTGCATTTACGGCGGGATGGGCCGTAATGAGATAACAACACAAGCACAGCGACATGGTTTGATCTCACCGTTATGCCGCTCGAGTTTCATGCCTCAGCAGACATTTAGAGGTTAAGACGCGAACGCATTTGCATTTCAAGCTGCTTTCCTTTCAAGCTGCACGTTTAAACGTTTCGTTGCAAAACAAATCTCTGGTTCTTTGGCTTGAGATTGTAATGTTTCGAACCTTTAAAAGACGACATATGGCAACGCTCTCTATCACATTCAATTTTTCCTTTCTCCTTAAAATCAAAGCTCTATGAAGAATGGAGAATATACAGAATGCTCTCCCAGAAGGAAGTGCTTGTCAAAAGAGTGAAAATTGCTTGAACAAGCCTAACGGAATGCGTTTTTCAGTATTTTACGCACGTTTTGTCCTGCATGAGTAACAGGATATTTTGGAAAGACTCCTATGATTTGTTCGTTCTGTTCCGGTCACAAACATAGTTTTTTGTTAAAATATGAAAGATCGCCGCCGAGAAAATTATGCCTTTGTTACCCTTTGCCCATTTCCCATTCGTCCGTTCTTAACAACATAATACGATGTTTTTGAATTGCTTATATGCGAAACTGCGCTTTTTCATATTTCTACGGAGCATCAATATTCTGCTGTTATCTCACCTAAGCTTTACATTGCTTTGTTAGTAGGCCAACTAAGCATAACTAACTTTGGTTTACTCGTTTACAGTGAATAAACCAACAAATTCATAAAGATGCCTCACTATAGTTGATTAGTTTAGGGAATGAATGAGAATGAAGTGCGGGAATCGTGTGGACATTGTTTGATTTACGGACGTGCAAAAATATACATTGAAATTGTTTTGTAGGTGCATTTATTTTTGTGGCTCTTCTTGTTGTTTTATTGATGCGGTTGTGGTTGGTGCTGCACGCCGCGCGAAGCATAAACAAAAAGCGCTCATCACGTCGGGTGCAATTGGTGCGCCTTGCAGTGTTCCTTGTTCCTTCCGTACGCTCACGAACAGCCTTCTATTGGCGGCCGAATGGGCTCACTCGTTGTTGGCTGCCACAATGTGTACCCGAGAATGATATATGACTGCTCACTCGGTGCCAATATCTACAGACCCATTTAGCCGCTCCTCAGTTTCACGTCACTAACTCATCAGCAAACTCAAAAATGCGTATTCAGCACCTCATATTAGCCGTTAGCCGTCATGTGCCAGCAAAACAAAGTGGCAAAGATGCATGCTTATGTATCCGTTCGCAGGCACTGCCGCTGACAACCGGCCATATTCGTGCAAAAATCTAACACATTTACATATGTTGTGCATTGATGTATCATAATATGAAGCTCGCCCTTATACTTTTCGCTGAAGCATATTTGCAATTTCATCTTGAAAAACAACAGGTAATTTATCTAAATGCGCCGATACATCATAGGACTTAAAAACAAACAACAATGTTTGCGGCTTGGCATAAACACGCTATTACATAAACACGCTTAAGCGGTGCTTTCCATACGTCATCCAGCACAGACGACGTCCTACACAGTTCCCAGTTCCGTGTTCTGAGGCCATGAAATCGACTTTTTACGTATACCATTAATTCAACAACTCTTTTATCAATCAAACTGCGGTTAAGCCGTTTTGATCGTCCCACTATTGCTAGTCTCGCATACCGAACAACTGTCCGCCTACATTGTTGCTTTCCAAACTTTTTGCTCTTTCTTGCTCTTCGAGTTCATATACCTTTTGTATGCTTCCCTACCTCACGACATTGAGCTGAAATAAAAAGTGAAATGAAAAACTTCGAAATTGAAGACAAAAAGTTCTGCATGCAAAGATGATCAACTTTCAGTCTGATAGCGATGAAGCAAAAGTACTATACTTATTTCCAGAAGAGCATAGGCAATGCGAACAGCCAGCTAACCTTTTAAACCTATTAAGATCAGTTCCTTATGTATTAAAAAGCAGTTGATTGGAGGCAATTTTTTGATTCAAAACATATAGACGATGAAGTAAAGCATTGTTGTGAAGCTCGCTTGTAGCATGCAGCAGTAAATCACTGTATAAGTATTAGCGTGATGTATCAAGCAATGTAAAATATTTCCCCCCTCCTTTGATCAATATTTCCCGTATCGCCTAGTAAATGCAGTTTGGATGTGAGATTTGCCGAAAACGTTCATAAAAATCGTTATCTTCTTCTGTCATCTTTTATTGTTTGCAGTGCAACGGCTAACAACCACAATAAACGCAGTTAAGAGAGGAAGATGGCCGACAACGTTCATACACCTACTATCACGCAAAACGTTCATCAACAGTTAGAGAACACCAAACATTTCATTATTTTGAAATTTTCAGCAAAATCAACCTCGTTTCTTGCGTATAGCCTTGAATAATCTGCTCAACGGCGTTATTGAAAAGATCATCAATATGCAGCAGGAAGTTATTTTTTGCTCGGGAAGGAAAAGAATCGTTGAGTTCTCAGTTTGGTTTAATTTCCAGTAAATGAGGGTCTTTAATACACCAAATTTTATTAAATAAGTGCAGGTGTAATAAATAAGCACAGGTGCGCTGATTTCCATAGTGAAACATCTAAACAATCGCTTTTTTAGCTTTAAGGTCACCAGGCTCATGATGAACGTTTTCAGTGCAGAGTGCAACGAGAAACGATAGACACAACATATAGTACATTGGTTGATGCTGCGTTCGGTAGTGTGCGCTTTTTTCCTTCATTCGCTTTCTTGTGTTATTAACGTCATTTGATGACAATTTTATTTATATTAGTTGTATTTTTTTACATGTCGNNNAATTTTATTTATATTAGTTGTATTTTTTTACATGTCGTGTGATGCAGGCATCTCACATGACATTTAAATAACCAAGAAATAGCCAATAATCAAAAGCCACTAGCATGGCTAACTATCTGCTTAGATGGCAAATAGACAGCGGATAAGGAGACGTACAATTACCATAGGCTCTTTTAACTTGCTCGCCAATTTCTACAGCACAATCGCCAGCGAACACCAGTTCAACGAGCTGTCTTCCGGAATGGTCAGTGGTTAGGCGTAAATGATAGGTGGTTATTTAGGCGATGAAGTGACCTCAGGGAATGGATCGGCATGGCCAGCACGTTTGGATAAGAGAGGAGGAGAGAAGAGTGTAGCGAGATAGACTTCAAAAGCGCGAAGAGAATTGTTGCTGCGGTTCCCTAATGGATGATTCCATTTCGGAGGTGTCACATCGGCACGCTTAACTAATGCACTCAAAGATTTATGGGCTCGGTTGACGCCGTAAAGTTGATTTGGGGGGAAGCGCAGTGGCTAACGTGGATTTCGATGCACTCTAAAAACTGCTGCCGCCGCCCCGTAGAAGCGTCCTCTAATTTACGGATGTGGCTACAATCGCCTTAAAGGATTTGCTGGGTTGCCAAGAACGAGCCGCTTATATGCGCCAGTCTCCTTTCAATCTAGATATTCCGTTTTCTCCCGTAGATGTATCATTACAACGAAGCAACATAAACATACCCATTAACGATGACATCCTTGTGTATACACATAAAGGTGTTGGTTTTAGAGCCATAAGAAACACTGCTGAACTCGATTAACGCTACACGTTCAACTATGCGGCATATGCTTGCATGTGTGAATTTGATTTCGCTTTCGCGAAATCAATAACCCAAAGATGAATGCAATGCATACCGCCGAAATTTAAGCGCATCCTGAGAAAATATTGGTGCGAACAGCGGATATTATGGAGAATTGTTGACGAAATATTGCTGAATTTCGTCTGCTCTCGGCAAAGTACGGAAACATCTCTTTTAATAAGTGAGAGCATGACGATGGGAAGTAAATGGCACCGTTCCTTTTGCTGCCTTTTTTATTCTTCCCCTATTATCATTTCGGTTTCGAAAATGAACCAAAGGTTAACACTTTTGTCCTCTTTTAAAATTTCCTGCCTTATTTTCCTCTATGGCTGTGCAAAGCTTTTCATTTATTGCGAGCAAAGAGAGGGAAGGAAAAAAGAGGAGAGAAAAGATAAGGAGAAGTAAAGACTGCCTAAAGTGCATGCGCTTCTACTGCAACAAAAACATTCGCTAGTGGGTAGAAATATTCATCTCTAGGAAATGCGCAATTTATGCGTTTGCTTTCTCTCCCACTGAATGAGATTCGCCGCCACTATAGCACTACGAGAGTCGAGCAGCCAATATATGGAGGACAAAACAAATTTGCATAATTGCGCAAAGCTTTTTTTGCCTTGGGGAATTGTGAGCAAACTTCACAAAAGAAGTGCTGACAACTGATTGCTTTAATAGCTAAGCAAAGAGTCGCATATTTTAGAAGCGTTGATTTTGCTCTTATCTTTAAGGCCAACTGCTGGAGAATCTTCCAGAGAAAACAAGCGTCTTATAGTGCGCTCCTGACAACTTATTACTGAAAGAATTTCGAGGTGCAGATATGTGTCGAAATCTCAAAAGTGCAACAACGTTAAACATCGCAAGTGAGTCCAATTAACAGAAGCATTGTCGGTTAATACCGTCATCAGAGATAGCCGAGGAGAAAGAAAAATGAACAAATCGCATCCTAATATTTGGATATAACTAACTATTTATCCATCGAAAAAATTGTTAGTAAAGTGGGCAGCGCTGCTGAAAAGAGGGAAACGAAAAAATCCCACCTATCAAGTGATTCGTTACAGTTGTGAATGACTTCAGCAAATGGGTACAAAGTGTTTCAGTGGCATTCCGAAGCGAGCAAGAATAAGCTATTTTTGGTGGGTAACGCGGCATGATTGACGCCCTCCATTCCAAGTGGTCGTTATGAAATCGAGCACGCCATAAAGGCGCCTTTCCAAAAGAAAGCTTCCCTCCACGCGCATCCTACCATCCTTCCTTGAACGAGTGACTTTTTCATCGAAGATCGTATTGCTTCATACAGGATAGAAACGTGAATGCACTGTGTTGTGCTCGTTATGTTTAAATTAGGCATTTACAAGATACTTCGATATGAGTATTAACTGATGTAAATTTGATGATTGATTGTTATGGTTTAGCGCGCCTCGTGAAATATTGCCGATGTAGTGCACCGAAAGGATGATCGACGATTTCACATCATTGCCACGACATCAGTAAGTTAGAAAAAAATTTGATCATTCCGCTCTGCATTACAGCTTTTGAAATTCCTCACCATATTTCCAAATAATGGGAAAAGAAAATTGATTTTTCAGAAAAAACCTTCGCCCGATGTAAAGCCGAACACTGCAAAGATATAAATGAACTTGAGGGAAGAAAGTTCTACATTAGCGCGTTTATCAGATTATCAATTTAGATGAGTTCACCACTTCTATATGGAACTTTCAGCGGAACAATGACAATGATTTGATAAACGGACAATTATTTAGCCAAAGATGAATGGAACATGAATACGAATACACGCATTAATATTTTCGAAATAGCAAGGCGTTGCAAAAATTCATGGAGAGGATTCATAAGATCATCAAGAAATGCTCATTAGACGACTTACCTTTGCTCTCATTTCGAGATCGTGAAGACATTTGGCCTGACAACGTGCACTTAGCAACTCATCGGCTCGAACCACCTTACTAATGATGGTGACAACCATCGGCACCCAAGTCAAATACATCACTTTAGCACTTGGAACACATACGACGTTTGTGTCTGAAAATCATTGATAGCACCGCTTGATTGTTGTTAATGAATCATCACCGCAAAAAGTCGCATTAAATACAACAATGGAAACTCAATATACAACTTTTTTTTGTTATGATACGAGAAAAACGCAAAATCAACAAGGTAGGTAATTGGAAGAATTGTTGCAATCCATCAAGATTCTCGGGAGCGTCGATAGTAGCGGATACCTACCGGTACAACAACCACGAATTGAGAGCAACTCATAAGGGTATATTCATATATGTGAAGATATGACTCGTTGTGATTTTTGAAAAAATTGCACATAAAAGCCGAGCACCAAGTTTTCACCACTATTCCTTATGAATGTAAATATGAAAGCGATATTCGATCTTAGAAGGTNCGATCTCAGAAGACGTCGTTATAGCAGTGGTGATAATAAAATCAATGAATCATTTAGCAAAGGAAAGTAATGCAAATTGATGAATCTACTCACTTATTTACAAGTGAGAAAGTTCTAACCTCATGCGACAAAAATCTCATACAAATTCTATAGATTGCTTCCAGAACTCACACGCCGCCAACCATTCCAGCGACGGTAAAAAGGGTTCGGAGGGCGGTGCTACGGGAAGAGCGACGAAAAATTAGCACCGCCCACTCATAAAGCGGGCCCGTTTAATAACCGTGGGTAAACGAATGCGTTGGAGCCTTAATTGTCGGCGTGGAGAACTGATGTGTGCAAAGCAATAAAGAGTGAAGATATTCGAGCAGGAAACCAACAAAAAATTTGCAAATTTTGTATTCCTTAGAATGCACTAGGAATCACATTCAATATGCACATGAACATCTGCTAAAGCATCCATTTAAGAAGACCATTCATATGTTTGTTTTGTTGGATATGTAAAATTCTCAAACGACGATTTCAGATGAAGAAGAATTTCGATGCATAAAACACTCAAGCTTTTGGGGAAATATTTCCGAAATGCTGAAATTTCTTCTCTCCATTTTGCATACACTCATACTTCTTATGCGATGTTTGAAAATTTGTGGTGGGAAATCGGAAGTTACGAGTAAATAGGTGCAACAGAAATCGGGAAGTCAGGTGCCGCAGAAATGTATAATAGTAAGAATTTCCGAATCACCGCTTATCAGGCACATTAAAAGTGGTGAGACATCCAAATTCTCATTATAATGGCTCAAGGGGTAGACATTTAGTAAGCCAAAGTTATTTGTTCGGCTAAAAAAATTATGGGAAAAACGACAAAACGGCGGAGTTTTCGGCGTTTGATACCTTCAGCAGTCTCGTTTTTTTTCTTTTGAAGTTCGAATGGTGCCATGGAAAATAAAATAAGAGCATAGATTAATTTGTGGTCAGCAAAAATTTTAAATTTCTCAGGAGTGAAGAGGGCGAAGGGTGGCAAGGAATGCAAGTGCGAACAGGAGAGGAAGTGAGTGGTCTAAATTAACGTCGCTGATCCACCGAATAGAAGTTTTACTCGATTGAGATATCCAACAACGCAAAGTTCCATCAAAAAGTCTTCAAAAAATGCAGTTAACAGTCGTAATACATCTCGCCATTGTACAAACGATGTTGTGGTTCAGAGCATTATGAGTGAATAGCAGTGTTCAATGTATTAACATATGCTGACATATATGCGGAACGTACGAAAAGGTCCGCAAATTACCGGTGGGCGTTTTTGTCTAACAAATGCGCGTCCAGGTTGCTGCCGTTGATAAGATTTGCTAGTTTTATAATGGATCCTCAAATTATGAATGGACGATGAAAAAATTTCATCAGAAAACCCAAATTTCCTCCGCTGAGGAGAATCCCCACTGACGTTGCCTCTGATATTATTATGCAAGAAGCGATTTCGGAACATGTGTCAATTCAAAATTCTGAAATCCCATTACGATTTTTAAATCAAGACTTTATGACTTCCAAATCAGTNNNCCAAATCAGTAATTCTCCGAATTAGCAACTCACAGATAAATATTGAAAATTTCGGAGCCACGAATCTCGAGCTGAAAAATCCGAAATGTTTGCAGAAACTCGGAGCGAGAAGTGTCGATACATATTGTCGTGTGACATGAAGGCGGTACGGCCATCAATAGTGCTCAAACAAGGTGCTCATAGAGTATAAGTTTCACTGAGTGATTAGCCGGGCCTATTTGCTAAACCTCTATTTTATTTCAGTCAGTCAAATTGACAATATTCATGAAGTCAATTCATTATACAGAAAAAAAGCTAAAAATCGCTTATTGCCTCTGATTTATTGCAGCTTTGTGCATTCGTTGTCATGAAAAGATTCGAATAAATATTAAAATGCGATGAGGAAATTTCATAAAAAACAATACTCTCTTCGAGATTCTTTTCTTTGTTTAAATTCCATCTGCTCTTTTCTAATGGCAATAAACATCAAAATTTCTTCGATAACTTCCGAATATCATCACTTTGTTTAATTACGAAAAGTCAATTCATAAAATGTATTGCTCAATTTTCTAAAAAGAAAGCATAAACGATTAGAGTTGCCGAAAGGCATCCTGAAAAAGGTTCAATGTGCACATACAATCTTTATGTATACGAATGATATGCAATTCATTTTTGAACACATTAAGAGGAATCTTCGAAAGCAGCAATAGGGATTAAATTTTTGAGCATTTGCTATTCTTGTTGTCACATAAAGTTGCTCATCAAACAAATCTTTAATTCGTATTCCACATAATATTTCCGCTCACAACTCGCCATCTTCATCCCTGTAGATGCACTTCTTTAGTTGAGGAAGGTGGCTGCTCATATATTCTGCAACGCTGCATTGAGCGATCTATTGGATACAATTAATGAGAGTCGACGATGTCATTCGGCTATACAACTGTTCACACACAACGAGCGAGAAGGTGCTAGCGAGAGTTTATCTATTTGTTGAGATTGATGCACGCATAGAAATAATTGACTCACTGGGGAGTGTGCACAATGTCAACCTTGTGATCGCCTATTTGTCGACCTAAGTAACCTTGCGTTGCACGAGCACACATTAGACTTCATCTACTCGGATCTAACCACTCTGTTCTTTCCACTTCCGACCATGCTCAGCGCAAGACTCCGACTACTAAAACCAAAATTTAACTGAACGTAACAAAAACATGCTTCATCTCTTTGTAATAAAAAGTTAAAAGTTAAATCGCCCACAAGGTGGTATTTTATACACTTTATGGGACCATTTCCCAGCGCACAACTATTTTCAACGACTTACTGGTTTCTTCTGAACGATGAAGTCTCGTAAACATGACTTGATGATGTTTCTACTTTTCAGGCAAATAGAAAGGGTTTCTCGCAAAACGGCAAATGTACGGCAAGTGGACACACAGTTCGTTGCAATGTTTCCTGTTGCAATAAGCTCCAAGCGTTACAGTGCTCGGAGCTCTAAATTAAAACCGACCTCTATTGGAAGGCAAGGACCGTTCATGGGAAAGTGGGCGACGGTTGAGCTGTTCGAATATTTTGCAGTGTCACATTCTAAAAAGAAACTGCGAACAGAGGAAAGGAAGCAGAATATTTTCAAGTAAAATTTATAGCATAGTGCAGCTTTCATGTTCCTTGCAAATTTACTGCCAATTTTTCGAGCATAATGCAAAAATATGCGATACAATAGAACAGCTGTGTAAAAAGCCCTCTAGGAGAGTGTATGTTCAAACCTGTACTAAGAGCTTCCACTACTAATAACTTTTCGAAAATACTGTATATTCGCGAGGGAAGGAAGCTAACAGAGGGAAGAGATTTATGAAAAAAAGAGGCAACGGATGATTTTTATGGCGTCAACTTCAGAAGCCTCCGTGGACTTTTCGTGGTTGTGCGCATGAAATACAAATTGATCACCGGCACACTTCAAAGTAGTGCAAGAATGCCAACTTATGCGCAGGCTTTTCTGCAGCGCCGACTAGTTCTGTTAATTCATTGAAATGCATGAGGTTCATTTACTTGCCTTATTATCCGAGCTCCAGGCTGCATAATATTCCATGTAAAGTGCAGATCCCATAAGGAACAGATGTGAGTAATCTAAAGGACTTTTTACTCATTCGGCGAAGAACGGAAACGAGACAAATGGAGTTTGCTGAAACTAGTACATTAATAGGTGAATCTCACCAACAAGCGTAACAAAGATGAAGCTCGTCATATGTTCGTTAGAGTTAAAAAGTATTGATACAAATCTTTGCGTTACCTTAGTTTTTATTGTTGTTGTAAAATTCTTTATAAGCAGAATGGGGATGCCGTAATAATGGAAGTACAAATATCATCCACTGCTATTTATCCATTTAATATTCGCATCTCACTTTACTGTATCCATATTTTCATATAATTCTTCAAGAATAAAGTAATATATGCATGGCACAAGTTATCTGAGAAGGTTAAAGTTTTGGCCGATGCTGAAAGCCTCGAAATATATTTCACTTTATCGGGTCCTTTGCACTATACACGTAAAGTCTGAAATTTGCCGAATTCATGGTACATATTTTGTGATCTCACTTCATTGTGTATTTCCTCCCTAATTCTTCGCATGAATGAGATGCATCTTCTCACCCTAGAATCCTGCTTGTGCATGATATTATATGAATATATCGCAGAATGAATATTCGACTGACTAATGAAATCAATGCTTTATGAACAGTAATAAACAAAGGCATAAATATAACAACACTTAATGCTCGTGTCTAACCTGAGAATAACATTGCATTTGATGAAGCATTTAGAGCAAATCGCATGAAAGCAATAGTTTTCAACAAATGTTTGTCGAAAAATTGGCGCTTGATAGTATCGCAAACTTTAGTCTCGCTCGGACTCAAGTGATAGTTGACAAATCTCTTAGAGATATTACGACCGAGGCAAATGACAAACGTACTAAAGATTCTCTAACTACATCTTTCAAAGGTCAAACGTTGAACATAGAACTCCGTAAAGGTTCTCTCATAGGAATTATTTAGATCTTTAGTGCTTTTTCGATGGTACTTAGGAGGTTTGCTGCATTATTTTATAGCTGTGTGTGGTCACGGCTTGCTTTGATGATGAGCATCAATTGAGCCAAGAAGTGGCTCACTATATTTCTGAGTGCAGTACTCAGTCACAAGCGTATAACAAAGCTTTTACAGGTCGGTGAAGTTTTAGAAAATTTTTGTTCGGCTGCAACTATTTACTGCTATCATTTATTACCTTGAATTGTAATAGAGAAGGAAATGACATAAAGTTTTTCTTTTGCTCCAATTTCTTTACATGTTTTTTTTGCAAGTTTAAATTGCATTATCATTTCCTAGACTAATAATGTCACCGTTATTTAAAGGAATTAGTTCTCATTTTCCGCTCTTTATTCTAAAGTCGATGATCTTTTCTGACGTTCTGCACTCTTTTTAGCGCCTGGCTAACGTATCTGCATGAAGACTTGTATAGAAATTAATGAATAGGATCGAAACACGAACTCCTTTGCAAAATTTTGCTAAGAAAGATGGAAAATTCGTGCTAAATGCTCTCAAAAAACGGATAATGCTCAAACATCTATTGCAATGTCTTGTCACAAAAATGCAGCGATGAGTTTGTTTCGTGGGAAGTACGGTAGTTTAATGCGAGATGTTGTTTCGAGGCAAATTTAACCACAGATATACGCTTCGAAATGCTGCCTCATTTGTGCACCCTAACTACACTATGGAATTCACTCTGCTTAGCTACCTCTCTCTTGCAATGCATAGCTTTAGCACACAAACACACATACACATTCTAATGATATTAAGAGATAGAAACAACTCTAAATTGTAGTAACAATTTGTTGACGGCAAGTCGCTCGCTATGAACGAGCACACTGCGAGCGATTCAATACTGAAAGTTCAACTCTTCGCATAGTTTCTGCAGCAGTCGTTATAAAATACGATTTGTGATTGCAAGCACCTAAAAAATACCTCTTGGCCATTTTGCCATGCTATCAATGATAGTGACAGCCGAGATTCAGCAGTTTAAATGGTGGAAATTTTTCTGAAGCCTATGCAGCTCATGCAGTACCCAAATTTTTGTTTATGGTGTAGCTGATGTAAGAAGAGAACACTCTCACATATCTGCCGCTGTCTTTCGAACTTTTTGAAAAGCCTCATGGAGGAATAAGCGGCGAAATGTTTTTTTTAGCTGAGATCTAACGATCAAAAGCATATTGGTGTATTGCACATCAAGTTGTTGTCACTAACCGTTGATATTCGGCGACATCTTTTATCATTCCGCACGAATCGTCCACTCTTTAGAAGTCAACGGCAATGGGTGGTATTGTTGAGGGCAATTGAGGTTTTGAACAAGACATATTAAACACAGCACCACCTTTCTCCCACTGATTGCATCATATAATCGTTTAATTTCCAAAGGTGATCGCTTCAAAAGTTGAAGAAGTTGCAGCACTTAACAAAACTTTTATTAAGCATACTCTCTTAACTTAGCAAAGCATGGTTGAGGTTTCTTCATATATGTGCTCACTAGGCCAGCAACAACAGTACAATGTGACGCTTTGGAAGGACCTAATGCAGTGAGCAAAGCTCGTTGTGAAACATAACCTCTATTTTCGGCAAGTCGCAAGACACGAATCCTCCCCTTTTCGTATTAAAGTGAAGGCTTTTCACCTGGCTTGGCAAGAGGATCGGATGGGCTTCTCAAAAATTTAGTTTTGCGAAAGACAATCCTCCTGCTCGATTCACACCAAACGCATTTCTATTCGTCTTCATCGATCAGGAATTAAAGTCAAGGCAGTCATGAAACATATATGAACATACGCGCGATCACACGCACTCTAGGAGACCAGGATCTTTACCCTACGGTTGCTGTATGCACCCCCACCTTCATATCATGAAGCGGCGAATGATCAATGCTAAGTCACCCCCTCCCTTCTTCCCCCTCAACAAAAAACAGGAAATCAAGGAAAAAAATGAACGTTAAGCACATGCGGAAGTTGGGCGTACTTTGTGGCGCTCCATTTTGTTGCTATAGCCCTACACATTAGGTTAAAATGCCGCGTAATCAAGGTAGAATGTAAACGTATTCAGCATATCGAAGCACTGCACCCCCCCCTCCACTCACTCACTCACTCCTCCTTTAAATTTTCGGGGCATTCTGCAACTGCCAAATTTGCGGCTTACAATCACAGTGACTACTACAGTCTCAATGACAATGATGCAGTAACTAATAAGACCGAGCGATTACTGCAAATTTGATTTTTTAAAGCGATTTTCCTTTGAAGTTTTTACAATTTTCAACCCTTCCTTATTCATGTTCGGTGAATGCGATATAGTTTTTGCACAACCTAAATTAATGGCTGACCCTTACATCTCGACGATGTTAAGAAAGGAGTTTGCACATGTGCGCCACATTTGTGCAATTCCGCTCCTCACATCGTCGAGTGTAAAATCTCTGCATTACTCATAGCAAAACACCGACATTTGAGGGTCTGCACAAATATTCGAATTTACTGCGTCCGTAATTTGCTATAAAACATTGTGCGCAAGATTTTGACAAAAACTGTAATGAGGAGGGTACCAGAAGTAGTGAAATGAGCGAAAAATGACTTTGTCAGAGGGAATTTCAATCGGATATTCTTCCATTTTATAGAAATCCTTATAGAAATAAGTGTGGATAACTGGGAGGCGTCAATCACAAGGAGAACTTTTGAGAAGACTATTCTTGCAAGGCATATGGTAAGGGGGGGGGGGGTGAGGGTGAGGCAAAGATAACAAGTCTCACGCGGATCTGATAAAATATAATGAGAAAGTTGAAGAAATGAATTATCAAACGATTAAAGGTTTCTATCGATAACTGATCAAAAATATAGCAAAAAAAAGCGAATCCGTGCGTCGCTCATCTGTCATGCCGCAACAACGATTGTTTTATTTTCGTGAGGCCATTCCGTGGTTAATTTCTCCGGCGCTGCTGATTGTTGTTTGAATAGCTGAGAAGCTAAAGCTGGCTTTTGATGAGCCACGAGCTTTAAAACAAATGAATTCTTTCTAGAGGAAAATTCATTACCAATAACAAAGGTGTTTACCTTCCTTGTTGATCAGAAATTTAGCTCACATGCAAACAGCTCCCGTTTGCATTATTTTCCGGCACCTCCGCGCATGCGGACAATTTCAGATGTTACGTATGATGTTGCCACTCTTTCGTTTATAAGAAATAATTATTGCACGTGTTATTGCTCAAACTATGTTCCTCGTTAACACTGCTTTCATTGTCAGCCTTAGGCAATCTGGCCAAAGAGCCAATTATAGTAGGCTCATCGGAAGTCGTTAATCGTGAGCCGATGATCGTCGTCAGTCGATTGATGNGATCGTCGTCAGTCGATTGATACATAGCTGCCCGTTTATGATGAAAAATTCTCCACCATATAGATTTGAAAACAATATTTTCGACTTTGAATTGGGAACAGAGAACAGTAGCAGTAATCTCTACGATATTTCATACATTCGAATAGATCGTGCATTCTTCGGTTAGCTAAAGCTATAAGAGAATAATTATATCAAATGTTGTTTGCAAGGTATGTAAAAAAGTTTGTCGTTTTCTTTTCCGCCCAGACTGTTTGCTGGCTAAATTTGAACCGAAGCCGAATCAAATATTTGATCATTTCTATAAGTTTTTCTTAACGCTCACTTCGGAAAAATTTTTCAATGAAGAGCTCAGTTTAGCTGCAAAACAAAGCTGCACTCTCACTGAATAATATTTGGACATTGGAGAAGGAATTCTTCCTTTTATTTGGAATCCTTTTATTAATTTACATATAATGACCTAAAGAGCACTTCAAATTCCCTCTATAATACGCACAATACTTATAAATATGACACATCCTCATAGTCTCTTACAAACAGGGCAATGAGGACGAATCACCATTTTTGTCGTTGCAATCAAACAACTGCCTCAATCAAATGATTTCACATATATATTTAACTCATTAAAATAATGTTATCGTCGGATCTATAACGTCCTAGTCAATTATTCAAAGAAATGAAGAAATATAATCGAGTTTTTTCAAACGTTGATGATCCCTCGAAAGTAATTCTCATATAAATAAACCTCGGAAACGATCATTAATATAGACCGACGACAAAACATCGCATAATGCACGAACGAAGCTGTTACTCATCATTTTCTTTAATGGACCATCGCATAAGAAAGGAAAGAAAATTAGCGAGAGAACAAAGGATGATTTCGACCTCTATACGAAGGTGACAACAATTTCGCTGCCATCATTTGACCCTCCATGTTCGACTTTAAAAAATTCTCTTACCGTGGCATAGCATGTATTTCTTGCAACACTGCAGCACGTACTTTTGCTGATTTCGCTACAGTTGTATCACTGCTTTTTGTGGAGGATCCTTAAGTGAAGTTAATTGCGGATACATATATGAGTATAAATGAGCATTCACACAGACTTCCTAGCACTCCGTAGACAGGGAAAAGGAGGCGGAAAAGAGGAAAAGGAGCGCAAGAGAAGTTAGAACGGAGGATGGGATACCGCATACACGTCTAATTCCGATAACACAGTCATTAATGCTGACATCTGCGTGCTTGCACACATATGAAGGCAATTTGTACTTCGTAAACTCCATTTTGACAAATAATTTCTGTTCTTTCCGGCGGTAATGTTTATGCTTTATAACATCAACAGAAATTGGAAAGTACTTGCTTTGAACCTCAAAGTTGAAAACAAAATAGAACGCTTGGTCTATAAGTAACAGAATTTTTTTTTATTCTATACATAACAGAAGATCACTAATTTTTTCGGCCGTTGGTCTCGATTTATTTTTCAATGGTTAGAGATAGGAAACTGAAATTTTGCATATAGGTATAGGGTGGGAAGATCTCGATCGAGGTCATTAACCGGCCAATCCGCTGAATTTTTAACAAATTTTTATGAAAAATGAAAAATTCCATAGTTGAGGAAAAATGTTTAGAGGTTTTTTTGTTGTGAATGGACTTTCGTTGAATTTCCACGAATATGTCGGAATCTGAGGTGGGCATCTGCGAAAATGTGAGAGACTTCGGTCACGTCATCAGTAATATGTAAATTTTCCCGGAATTTCTTGAACTCGTACCGCAATGAGAATGGAAAATGATTTTCCAGAAGGGTTTTTTGCCGCCTTCGGTGAGAGATTGGTTGGATCTCTAGGAAATGTAGGTAGGCTGATACGGGTCCGGGAAGGTTATCTCGTGGGAGCTCGGAATTTCATTTCTTCGACCACAACTTGGTTCAGGCTCACCCAGTCGAGGTGATTTTTTCTACACCATCCTGGATCGGCCCAAGCTACAAGTTGCCCATCGTGACCTTAGGCCCTCGAATAAATTTTTTCGGCAACTTGCCAACTGAAAATTCAAGACATTTTTCTGCGGTACAAGTGGAGGTGGTGCAGTAGGCAACATCTCCCGTATGTGGTGCCAGGCAAGCAGAGTTCAGTGCCGGCTGCCGCATCTTCCGCTTTCTTCCGCTTTTGAAGTTCTGAATTTCCCTTCAGCATGAGTCCCTATCCCCAACTGCACGCGGAACCGAGCAGGGGTTCAAGGGGAGCCGTTATAGGGAGTGCTTATGATAAAAAAGTCACCTCGGTTTTAATCGGGAATTCATTTTCACAGTGAATTTGTTGCATGTCTACTTTTAATTCCTTATTATATGTTCTTAGAACACTATTTCGGCTATGAGGTAAGATAATTTTCCTTCAGATTGACGACGGAGGATGAGATTTCGGATACGGGTTTGCAGACAGGATCTATTTCTTGGTATTATTACTCAGCCAGATTGGTTAAGTATTTCATGACATTCAGGAGCTGCGTTGAGATAGCGCAATATAAAACATCTCATGTAGGTGTTGCCAGATCAACAGAGTTCAATTCCGGGTGCCTCATCCCCCTTTTCTTCCGCTTCTGAAGTTCTAAATTTCCCTTCAGCATGAGTCCTGATCCCCCACTGCACGCGGAACCGATCAGGGATTCAAGGAGAGCCATCGGTTTTCTTGTGGGACGATACAAAGGGCGCAGACTACCGACGCCTCATACTAATACCGAAATAAACCCTGCATAACGAAAAAATTTTAAGGGTTCTACCTCGGCAAGGAATCAACCGGGCGAGCTGAAATGCGCTTCGTTGAATTTGGCTTTTAGTGCTCTATCAAAGCGCACATAAAAGGCTCAAGTCGGCAGATTTAAAGAGGACCAATACGACCGGGCCAGAATCCTGAAATCTCCGTTTTTGCGATTTTGGAGGCCCTCGACCTCTGCTTATCTTCAAACTCGATGTGTGCTCCTTTCGGAATTTCGAGATAACTCGCTGAGTCACCTCAGTGGTCTTTATGTCATACCGACGCGGTTATCTGAAGCCGAGATGTGGCATCCCAAATTTCATAACTTTTCAACATGGCAATTTTCTAAGAATATTTATTCTTATTGGTTTCAGTTGTTGTGGTGCTAAACGATACAACTTGACAAGATGACCACAAGTACGTATGGCATTGATGACTTTCTTCTGAAATTGAGAAAATAGGGATGCCGAATGAAGTAATTTATACAGAAATGTATTAAAACGCATATTTACGGGGCTGTATCTCTATAAGTGCTTCACCGATTGAGTTGTCGCTTGCTTTGTTGTATTCAGATTTCAGTGTGCTATCGAATGATATACGGGATGCCGAAGTCGGACATCAACCCTTAACCCCGATTCCATCGACCGAAAATAATAAAATCTCAATTTTTGCAACTGTCGGGATTCTTGATCTAAGCTTCTGTTTGAGGTAAGCGCACGCTGCTTTCAAGATTTCGGGGAAGCTCGTCAAGGTATGTTTAGCAGCGTTTGAAGTAGGTCGTTGTAAGTAGAAGGAGCCGAGATATGACATCTGAGCTTTCAGTGCTCTATCAAGATGTGTATAAAAGATTCAATGAAATTCGATGGAATCGATGAGATGCGATTCGATGAAATCCGATCCGATCGACCCAAAATCCTAAAATCTCGATTTCTGCGATTTTGCGGGACCTCAATCTCGGCTCCCATTTGAGGTGGGTTTGTGCTTCTTTCTGAGACATCTCGCCAAGATCTTTTCAAAGGTGTGTAAAGTAGGCTGCTGCATGAAGGAAGAGACGAGATATGACAGGAAAACACGAAAATTATCGAAAAATATTTTTTGTCACCGACTTCGACGATCTTGGTACCAATCGATAGAACTCGTTCAGTTAATCACAGATGTCTGCAACGTGGATGGCTTTTTGGAAAATCTCAGGAAAAAGGGATCGCCAAGTATAGTGACTTTTTTGTAAATGCATTGAGTGAGTATTTGTTGTGCCCCATCCTGTAAAATCCCGATTCTCAACTGCACGTGGATCCAAGCAGGGGGTTCAAACGAGGGCTGAGCCCCCTGACCCTTTATACTGGTACTGAAATAAACCTTACATAATCAATAGGCTCATTTGGTTAGTCCTTCCTGCAAACTTCGGAGTTTCTTTCTCTCACTACTTCCTGCAATGTTTGCTATTTTATTTCTTTTCTTCTTTCTGCGATATTAATTTGTTTGGAGGTTGCCATTTTCCATATTATAACGCTTTTAAATATATTTCATATAGGAATTATGGAATTCAAAATAATTGGGGCATTATCTCGACAATGAGTAAACCTGGCGAGCTGAAATTTGTTTTGTTAAATTCGGTATTCAATACTCTCAGAAATTTGTGAAGAGTTGAAATCGATCACACGACGTGAACCCCCACTCGATATGCCGGAAAACCTGAAGTCTCCATTTTTGCGATTTTGAGGGTCCACGGTGTCGGCTCATATTCGAGTTTGGCGCGTGCTTTTCATAAGATATCAAGGCAACGCCGGAACATTCCCAGAAGTTTCCAAGCTATATCAGTATGATTACCGAAGTCGAGACATGGCACCACAAAATTTGCAGTTTTTCGGTCGTGAGAGGATAGGGATAGTTTCGAATGAATTTTTTGGCTCTAGTTTAAATGATTTTCGTATCAAACGATAAAACTTGATAAGCTGATCACAAATATATGCAGCACTGGAGGTTATTTTATTGAAACTCAAAAAACGGGACCGCTAAAAGAAGGGATTCTTATTAAAATGTATTGAAATGCCTGTTAGCTGAGTAATATCTCGGCAATCATTTGCCCGATCGAGCTGCATTTTGCTCTGTTGGATTGTGCATTTGAAGTAGAGATTGATTTCGATTACTTCTATTGGTTTACGGCGTGAGGCAAGCGATGGGTACGTGTGCGCAGTCATGCGGACTGTGCACTATGCGTTCGTTCAATTATTTGAGGTCACATCTCGGCTCCAGACGGACGGATTCTGATGATCTAAATACCAACCGACCCTGTGTGATGTGTAGAAACGTGTAATGTGTACATCTTCGTGTAAAACTCTAGTCAATAATAGACTAACAAATCCAAGATCTTTTCAAGTATTTATTTATTAATACAAGAATATGAGCATCTTTCAATATAAATATTGTCTCCTCGATATCTTCTTTGTGTGAACATCAGTTGTTACATCAATTTTCAACACTGTTCAATAAATACGTATAAATAGATGATGATTGAGCTCAGGTCAATATGATCGATCCCTTCTAGTGTGCTATATTCCAATCAATTCGTTATTATTGATTAGAGTCTTCTACTGAAATTCGGTCATTTGCTTTGCACTAGTTGCAATGAAGGGGATTTTGTGTGGAAACATCAGGTCAAGATATGAACATCTGCAATGCTATTGTATGAAACCACTCGTGTTCCCACGACACTACAAATAAACGCGATCACTGCTCATTATTTAATCCTCTTCAGATAAGCGACGACAAAGAAGTGCATTAAAACACAGTGAGAGGAAAGGGGATAACAAAATGGAGCAAAAATATTGTCGACACATTTTGAATTTATGGTTTATAAACCAATAGCTGATGTATAAAAAATATGGACGATTTTGTGCTGCTATAAATGAAAATTTACTAAGTTGTAAAAATATGATATTACCAAAAAGAAGCGATTCTATCAATCAAAAGAACTTCAGCTGTCACAGATATCGTAAAGTGTACCATTTACTTCTGATGATATCGAGTTGTTTATCACAATTTGTGGTAAGACCCACAGGAAAATATGTAGGAAAAGTTGAATACAAAAGAAAATCATATGAAAGCAGCTTGGCTGAATAAGTTTTGTCGGATGTAGGAGAGACACATTCAAATTTAAAAAGAGAGTACCGCTGCAGTGCAGCTGATAAGAAGCAATTCTTAAAGGCCAATTTTTCCGAACGATAAAGTTGATCACCTGTGTTGTTCATTCCTGCATCTCCACTGGGAAACTTCGCATCGCCGTTCTGCCATGCTGCTACAAGATCTTCTCTCCTTCCAACTTTGCAAAGCCTCAATATATCGCAGCTTATTTTCCGCTTTTCTTCGAACAGAAGAGACAGGACGTCTTCCTTCGTTAAGCTCCTGCAGTTGTAGATACGTAGCGAGAGGTCGAGTTCTTTAGGAGCGGCAGCTGTGGCACTTGAGATTCTTACCAGCCTTTCACCAACCGATCAGCCGGTGTAGTTGACAGGGTTGGTTGGTGTGCATGGTACCCAGGCCTTTTATTTTTACCATTGTTCATGCGATTGTAGCCTAAAGATGGCACGTCATCTGCTGACCAGTGGACTATGAAATGTGCCTACCGCCATCACTTGGCCCAAGTGTTCGGACGAAAGGCCTTTTGTGAGGCCTAGTCCCAGTCTACCATCTATGGCGACAGATGGGCAACACCGTCTAGCTGGAGTGTTCAAGCTCCCCCGCCACGACAAGGCTCTCCCTTAGCAAAGATCACTGCTGAAAGACGCAGTGGTTAAATAATGGACAAATAAGTTACACTGGGCTGGTCATATTGTATGCATAACGGACAATAGGTAGAGCACCAGAATACTGAACTGGTATCCAAGAGATCGCAAACGACCCAAAGGAAGAGCACTCCGCAGATGGGAAGGCTTTATCAAAAGAAATATTGGAGAAACATGGCGAACCGCTGCAGATAGATCGTTATGGGAGGATATCGTGAAAAATGACGTCGCGGAGCAGTCTACTGAAGCAAGACAGCACGCGAATCATCGGCTTCTAAGGTCCCAAAACAAGGGACATGCATATAGTGTTAATGAAGTTCAGTAGGGTTAAACTTCGATAGCAAACATTTGCAATAACNGGTTAAACTTCGATAGCAAACATTTGTTGCTTTCTGTTGCAATAACTGGTGGTACTTCCTTCAGGCAATGGGAATTTACTATTTTCACAGTACTTTCTAATCGTCATTTCGTACGTAAGTGCGTTTTATTTGTTCGAAAGCATATTTAAGTAGGAACTGCTACAGGTGAGTTATGAAACAATTCAACTACACTTGTAAGAAAGAAATTCACGAAAATGAGACAAAGATTGTCTGAAGAACAAGTTGACAAACCTTACGAATAGAGACTTGGTATGTGACATTAAGTGCTGCATTTTACGCAAATCTCTTAGCGGCTATTTACATATGTAATGAGCCACTGTTCGTTCTGTTCGAATCATAATGCGCAGACAAACAACGGATTGATAGTTCAGAGCACTGATGTTTCCTTTAAGGATTTTCTCATTGCCAATAATCGCAAGAGGGCGTTGAAGTAATAGCTAATCGCATACTTGAGTATGCTTGCTCCCCAAAGCAAGAGCACTGCATTCGTCATATTTAGTCGGCAAAAAAAAAGCACATCTTCAAAAACAATTTCAAATAACCTATCAATATATTTGAGGGATGTTGAAAATCGTTTGTTCAAAGTTATGCAAACAAATGACTTTCATTTTGTAGATAGCAATATGCCTCATTTGAGGTCAACAAGCACTCCATCTCTGCTGCAATGTTTTATTGAAGGTTCCACATAAATGGAATGACAAAAATCTCGTAGAGAAGCACTTCAGCGGCATGCTGTTTTCTGAATGAAGCATTAATTAGCTGATGTATTTAGGCAATAATGCAGCTGATGATATTTGCCATATTGCTATTACACCGGAAACGGATAACACCAATGGATGCTATTGCTGTATGCTGACGCCTTTTGCAATTTCATCATCTTCATTGAATACACTGATATTTTCAGTCGCTTCAATCGGTATCTAACGTGACTGCATAGTGGTTCATTTCGGTTGTTGCATGCACTTTAATTTGCATTTATTTTGTATATGTTTTGTTCGAGCCATTGTGTTACTGCTTTTATCTTTACTTTGATTTGATTATTCAAGGTTGAGATCAGACGCAACGAATTAAAGGCGATATATTTTAATACTGTCGCAAGCAAGACGCAAAACTGGAGTGCATCGAAAATCAGGAAATCCGTAAGCTCCGCAGTCGGTAAGTCAGTCAGCTATTGACAGACCTGCTCTTGTAATAGATTCTCTTTGCTTCGATTCAAGACTGTNCTTGTAATAGATTCTTTTTGGTTCGATTGAAGACTGGTCGAAAATTTATTCGAACAATATCAAATAAGTGCTCAATTGTAGCACAGCAAGCGAAATGGTCCATCCGCAAACAGTGTTTAATGAATTCCTCGCGCTCGCGAGGTCTACTTCAGTCGCTAGATTGTTAGTGCGAAAGGTTGTCATGATTCAGTGATAAGAAGAGAACGCGTGCGTACTCTTAAGTTGAGGCGCAGGAAGAGGAAAGTGGCCAATGGCACTAATATTAGCAACTCTGCTTTCAGAGAAAAAAAAACGCTCCGATTCACCTCAATATTCGTGTGTAAATTCTGCTTGATGCCGTCAGATATGCACTTATTTTCGACAGCAAGTTAATTAACAAACCAGGTTCTACTTATTCCTGCTACACCCATTATATGTCACTCACTAGAAATAAATATGCACAGCAAAAACACACAAAAATCTAAGCGTGCTAAAAGCGTGCCCAACAAAGCCTCATAAATCATAGCACGTAAAACAACAATTTCACGTTTCCTTAGCACACTAAGGTCAGTCATTTATCTGCCCATTTATAGCTACGAACATATTAAAACCGCCCCTCAAATTCGCTGACTTTGAACGATGAAAGCATGATTCAGTTATGCCCATCTTATATTTTCTCTTACTTTTTTCAAAATTTTTACGCGCCCTCTATTGAAAGCTGTCAAATCGCCACCATTGTTACTGCTGGTATTCCTCTCTATTAAAATCTTCCTTCGTACGTCATTTTTGACTCGCATAGCAATGGCAATTTGCCAATCGTCGATAACTCTTTAGAAAATTCAAATATTTCTCAGCCTTGTTGAACACATACCTCATATGTATAATTCCCTTCTTAAGGGTTATGAGAAGGTGACTTACCATCCTTCTTATGTACGTAGTTGAAGAGTACAATTTTGAATATTCGCGCCTAACGCAATCGTCTGTTCGGTTTATTGCATAAAGATGCCACAACCCTTATGTGGTTTGTGTGTTGTGCTGCATGGACATGGGGAAGTGTTTTCGCAAGGAATACAACCCATATGTTAAAAGTTCTCTGAAGTAGCGTAGTTGCGTGCATGAATTATCTGAAAACAAGGACTTTAAATCATCAGATTTTGCGAACAATCAAGCAATATCTTTTGAAAACATTTACACGCATTGCACTAAATTTGTGTTATTGCATAATTTACACAAAATATGGATTCGATGAATTCGAATATGCACGGCAATTATCGTGCAGGCCTATGATTCAGTGTATTTCTCATGTCGCCATTGTCTTTGTATATAGTTGTCACATCTGCGAGTTTTCATTCCCATAGACATTTCTTAATGAAACGATTCAATTAAGAAGGGAGCAGAATTCTCGCATGACTTCATTTTCCCCAACTTCAGCATATTATTTAGTAATCTATCAAATGTTGGTACTTTCTTTGACTTTTTCTAGGTGCAACAGTTTCAGCTACAGAAGACCTGTGGTTCAAAATTTATGAGTCATCTTTGTGCAGGCGTTCCGCCGAGGGATATGACGTGGACTTCTAATCTGTGAATTTTACGACGTTTTTGTTTATTCAGACTTATAACTGTAATAAAAGGCAAATAGAACGATGAGAAAATTAGAATACAAAATTCGAAACAAGAAGTTATAACCAAAGCAGAATATGAGCTTCTTACAAGCGCAATCTCTTTTGCGGTCACAAGCATGTCTTCACTGCAATTCCAATTTCATCAGCACAGTTGACATTTCTGACACGTTAACTGGCTCTTCCAAATTTTACAAGAGTGACCAATAACCGCACCATTAAAATTACCCCCTCAGCCATTGATGATGGTGAAGTGTCGTCGGGAAAGTCAGTTGAGGTTTTATGAGAAATCTAGCTGCAGCCAGATTTCCAGCAGTTTCCATCTGCTGGAAATCTGGCTGCAGCTAGGCTGCACGAGCATTGCGAAGGGACTCGTCTTCTGATAACGGACTGCCAAATTGATTCCACAGCACAATATCGCAACCAAAATCGAATCCACATTCTAGGATACTGTTCGTAGAGCTTATATCTTGCAGATAGCACAGCAATGTCAACTTCTGTCATTGAGGTTTGAAATTTAAAATGTCCAATTTTTCGTAATGTTCGATCGATAAAAGTCGATACTGGATCGGATCACAAATGACGGGGCGTTGAAGCAGCCCCAGTCAAGGGGAGGGGGTTGGTGAGTTCACACAATACGTGAGTAGGAGATTAGCGAGATCTACACCGAGGCTACGAGTATTCGACGACTCTTCACAATTTGAACGTGTGATGTTTGCTTACTGGACACGCGCCAGCATTTTGTCCATCGGCAAACACCGATGCCCGTCTAGATTTTCACTCTTTATGATTGATGGTGGGGACAGTCGGGTGAAGGAGGGGGGGGGGAGGGGGTAGTAGGTCGTTTTGTGATTTGTTAGTCATCACCTTATAGTGAGTTTGATCGTATCGATAAAACGATTGACTTTAAAACTGCAGATGCATGCTTTTTCTGGATTTTGAGGCTGGGTATGTGAAATATTGATTCAAGACTGCTACGTTGGTGATCTTTTGTCTTTTTGTGTTTTTCTTTTTTTTTTTTTGAGCGCATATGATGACTGTCGCCGCTGTTTTCGCGTATCGTCAATAAATACAATTTGTAAAAAAAATAGGCAAAAGAGCTCTTGAAAGTTTAGCTGTGCACAGTGGTTTCTTTAGAGGATTGGATCAGTGGTGTGCAATTATTTCAAACCCGAGACATGGAGGGAATTTTGTATGGCACAAAGTCTACCACAGAGTTGCCTGAGTTCAGGTTGCACAGGGCAGAGAAAAAGAGGGAGAAAATGCTAGGCTTAAGTCATCACTACTAGTCTGTCCTCAATATCCCTCCATCTTGACACTTGGTGAACCGAATAAGCCTTGGGCCTCGGTTTCAGGGAAGACGGCAAGCGATCCGCTATTCTAGACAGTCCTTGCCTTAGGGAGTATTGATGTGCATCCGACGTAGTGAAGAATCTGCATATGCGTTTCGTTTCGCGTTGACTGTTTTCGCTTCACGGGTATTTTTCTGCAGTACGATCGTGGACGTCGACTCATCGTGCTTCGTGTCACGTCGACGGATTCACTGAACATTGGAGGCATCTCGTTGTGCCGTTGTTGTCTTCTCTTTATTCAACAAGGCAATGCCGAAATATTATCGCTTTTAGCAGCACGTGTAATGAGGTTTGTCTTTAACTTGCAGTAGCCTTTCTTTTTCATAAGGTCGCTGATTCATTCGGCTCCTCTACGGCGTGTGAAAAACTTTAAGTGGCGGATCTAACTGTTTCACGTTACGCTTTTCATTACGAATTTAAAATCGCCTAAGTGGACCCCCTGCACAAGTGAAATCAACTATCGATAGGTAACAATGATAACAATTTTGACAGAGGTCAGTTTTTGTGGAGAGGGTATAAGGTCATTCTTACCAGTCTTACAGTTTGAACATAAGATAATCACTCTCCTAATTCCTTCTTCATGGTTAAACGCTAAGCAAATGGTTATCGATAGTGGCAGTGACGCACGCTAATTCCTGAGACTGGGAACGACGAGCACCCCTTCGGCGTTTCATTGTGGCAACATGACGGATCTGGATTAAATCTGGTCCCGATCGGGGGGTGCGAACACAGCGGAGACAGCCTTCAACTCATGACTACGCCAGGGTTCGTTAAACCCTTGTCCTGTTTGAGCTCAAATCAATCACCCCCACCAGGACGGAGTTCCATCTAGTTCCATATGGTCGTGGGTTGAACCTGGTTCCGGTCCCGACCTGACCGCATTTAACTCAGACTTCAAATTGAAAACGCTTCTCAGTTTGGGGATCAAATTTTTGCACGAGCCTATTTTGTGATGCGATCTGTTGACCAAACAAAGCCGCCAACCAAAAACTTTAGTCCATCACAACTTCTGAACGAACAGTCGGTTCAGAAGTCGTGATGGACTGATGTGTTCGCTACTAATCCAAGGACCATCTGCGCAACTTCCGAGTTTTATGCCAGGAGATAACAAATTTATGATTCGCATAGCATATGGGGTCCAAACTGCGCTTGTCTAATCCACAGTATTTGTACCCTTGTGTATATAAAACGTCTGCAACCCGCGCATTACCGTCCCATCTCTTCCATCCCACATTTTTTATTTACATGGATAGAATGGATCGTGTCCTTCATTTTTTTTTTGTAATTTTTTCGTATTGTCCAAATTTCTGCGCAGGACCAAAGCTGATGCTTTCTTCTGTGATGAGTTCTCGCATTCCCTTTGAATAAACCCCTAGGTGCCAAGCCACGAATTCGCAATTCGAGCATCCTGCGAACCTCGCGGTTTCCAAGGGTGTCCGTATAATCGGATGCCTGAAAAAGCCGGAACTAGCCTCAAATTGGAGCTGTTAAGCTTCGAAAAAANGCTGTAAAGCTTCGAAAAAATTCAAGAAGGAGTCCAAAAACAATTTTTGCGCGTCTTAGAGCTTTGGTTCTCGTAGATGGTTTCATCGAGATTTGTAAGAATTGCGAAGAAATTAAATGGTATATATTTGCATTCTGTCCTGAGGTAAAGCTGTACACTTAGACAAGCTAGTCAAATTCTGTTGTGAGTGAAGTTGAAAGGAGACAATGTGTTGAGCGAACGGCAATTTCTGAATATCAAGCAGAGCTAGTGCATTGTTTATCTGCGGAACCTTGGTTGAGATGTGTAAGTGAACTACAAGGGCCTGAACTTCCGGGGAGGAGGTTTGGCGTCGGCAGGCGAGGAGCGATGGATATATCGATAGAGGCTTGTCCTTACCATCTTGAGTTATCTTCCTCGTGGAATTGCTGGTAGCCTTGCCTTCCTCTTCCAGCTTTTTTCCTCCTATCAATATAATTTTGTCTTCCAGCCGGGAGAAAATAGCAGATTAGTTGCTATCGTTGTTTCAGCGTACTGGATAGGTGCAGATTTTGGTAGGAAGGAAGGAGGGAAGCATAACCATATCCTGAAGTCTGTGATATTGTGGAGAGAGGCAAGACAGCTGACCAGCAAAGCTATATTAGTCAATCAAGGAAGAGAGGAAATGACGATCTAGTTAGTTTGGGGCGTTATATCCAGCTGGTCTACATCATCCCCTTTTCCTGTCGAAATTTAATGTTTCGCCATTGGAACAGTGCAGTGGTAATCTTGGACGCTGTAATTGAGAAANCCATTGGAACGCTGTAATTGAGAAGGAAAAGAATGTTACTGCTTTGTCATGTTGGATCTCTTGAGATATCGTGGCGTGGGAGGAAGATTAGTGCAATAAGGCAACTTCTCGATACACCACAGTGAGACAGTCCCTTCTGCCCAGAGAGAGTTCGTTTGAATCAGCTTCGAAATATCGTTCCTCTTAACAAAGTTTTCGAGCCACTACGATAACTAGTATTTTTTTTTTCTGGAAAGAATGAGGCCGTTCAGAGCGTACACTCGTCGTATGCCAAACGGAAGGTGAAAGGGAGGAAGGGTTTCTAGTAGGACGAGGGATTGCAAATGTTATGATATTGGGAGCCAGTGTTGATGGGTCTTTACTCCTAAGTGACAATATTGTCACTACAGCACCACAGATGAGCTTACAATCTAATTCCCGCACTTATTTTAGAGAAAAAGGAAATTACTAAGTCGTTGCAACGCAGTTTCGTGCGTGAGATAGCAACCATCTTAAAAAGAAAACGTTATAGAAAGAGAGGATAATACGAGGGAAGTGAAGAGTCAGAAAACAATTGCATGGAAATTCTGCGCTGTCGAAAGGGTTTCCAGTTCTTAATTGAGGTCTTACCTCTTTATGATGGCAGTTTGAGGCAGAATTTACGAAGTGTTGCATCGCAAATATTCAAACGCGCATTGCTTGAATTCAATTTTCTAAAAATGGCTTTACATTTAGCAGGTGATATGCGAATCTTAACCTCCTCCGATCATTAGCTGAAGGAGGATCCGAGCCTGAGTTTTCTGCAGATGGAGAGGGGGGTTGGGAGGGATTTGTGGTGAAGAGGAGGAAGTTCATTGACGTTTTGCATATATGCGCTAGGTAGGCGGTGTTTTTCATATTTTAAAAGTAAGTCAAGGGCTCACTCACGTAATTTCCTTCTACTTTTTCTCTCTCTCCTCGCCACTGAATATGTTCTTTACTCGTTGTGTTCGATTATATATATTTTTCATTTGGCTGTCAGTGACGTCATGTCCGATG
>JAARMF010000970.1:21350-56805 GCA_022844705.1 Toxascaris leonina | reverse complement strand
TCAATCAAGTGATCAAGTGATTATGAGGTAGGGAGCCGTCGAAAGAGTGTGGGACAGGATTCCAAGAACGAAAGACGGCTTCGAAAATATTTAACTTCATGATAGACATGCCGTGTTGATTTCACTAGCTTATCGTTGCTTTTGTTTCCATCCTCCCCCCTCCTCCTCCCCTCCGCCCTCCCACATACGCGCATTCTGGGCCTTCTTAAACGGTGGCAAATTAGTCAAGACCATCATGCGTATTTTGTTCGGTCATCTACAGGAGGGCAGCTGAAATATAATGCCACAGCCTTTTATCCTATTATCTTCACAGTGTATGCTCGTCTGGTTCGCCATAGTAGTCACAAGAATTTTTGAGCAGCCAGATCACAGCAGAAGCTTTGAGTCCGATTCTCTTCACCGCCCAAAATTGGCCAGAAATGGTTGATTTCTTTTCTTTAGCACTTTAACAAATTAAAGCATAACTTTCCCATCTGCAATTCAACCGCATCGTATTTTTTGTGAGAGACAGCGACCGGTTGCAATAAAAAGAATTTTGGAGATGAAGTTCAGAATAGAGCGGATCCCATCACGTAATCTTGGTAATCGCTGGAATATATCAATTTCTGTCTAAGGCAACAGCGGCAGAGCTCAACGCATTCTTGCCGACGATTTACGCAGGATTACTGTTGTGCATACACGCAGTCTTCCGTAGAACTTATCGTTTTTCTCTGATAGACTCCTAAGTTCAGTAGACTTGAAAATCACTGAACTTCATTCACAGTCGGGTTATTGGAAGTTTCAGCTCATTTGTGTTTCCCACCACCAGAATTGCAGCATAGATAGTCACTAAGGTCGGAAGGGGCGAACGAGTAGATTAGTGACCAAATTTCGTGTTAAGAGGCACGGAATAAGAGCTGAAATTCAAGTAATAGAGATGAGGACAGTTCGGCAAATGAGCAACGGTTGAAGTATTCTCATTTTTGAGAGTTTCACCAAATATTCGCAATGAAGAAGGAATTCAGCGCATGTATTGGTCCCATTTTACTTGCGATGTTGAAAGGTTCATAGCTGTTAGGGAGAGAAAACGAGGCAACCTACCCTGACCTGAACGACCTCTGACATCATTCGCTGTCTAGTACATTTTCGAACTGATGCAGTTTCACCCAATGCAAGCCACAGCGATTTTGTTTGATTTCCATGACTTCCCGACTGATGAGGTTTCGGCCTCTTCGATGAAGCTTTAAAATAGCCAAAAAAGGGCATTATAAGCAAAAGCGCCCGCTCAACCCTAATTTGAAGTCGACATAAAATCACAATGAATGCGTTGTTATCGAGTTTTGCATCTGTTGCTTGCGTCACTCACTCTATACGACGGATATTGATGGGTGATGAAATGAGGATGATACAATTTGGGAGTGAAATCTGTGTCGAATTCAGCACAGTCTTTGAATGCAGTCTTTCTTCACATTCAAAACCACAGATTGTTAGGATATTATGCTATTATCACATATAACCTCATCTCGCAACGGCTGCGCAAAAGTTGTTCCACTGAAGAGCTCAATCCTGCTCCTCTCTGCATCAATAGTAATACATTTTGCGTTTATATTTGTCCCTTATTATGGATGTTCACTGTTGTTGCAGCTAATTAAACGCATCAGTGCTCTGCACCGGGTAATCTCCAGTTACTTGAAGGCATTTATACTGTACCTTTTTTGGGCATCGTGGCTTATTTTATTCGCTTTTCTCATCAATATATTGGATATATTTGAAGCACCCTGAACAGTGGGCAGTGCTCTCCTGTGTTTGAAATTTTTGAAGAGTGTGTTTTCTGCCCCAAGTAACTATTACATTTATTTGCAACTGTTTATGTCTAAGAGACACCAAAGTTCTCGATTATGATAAGAGAAAAGCCTGAAAAGCATTGTCCGTAAACATAGATCTAATACAGTGCTTGTCATTCATCCATCGTTTGATTTGATCTACGCCTGATTCCAGCTTATTCAGGTATGCGCAGAATGCGTCACTGTTGATATGAACGAGCATCTGCTTCTCCGGTTAGATTATGTACTTGCTTCTCATTTCTAAGGATCTCGCATAATGTGACAAATGGACCATTCCATATCCTAGATCGGTTAGAGGAAAAACTGGTTTACTTCTAAAGGGACATTTGATTAGCTCACATACATAATGTTTTAAAGTTCGCGTACGGGCAGCTAATACCGCCCACCATCGCCCACTGAGGAGCACCTCCCAATATATCTGAGAGAAGTCTATCGGAGACTAACGCCAAAAATGTAATTTTCATTGCATTTAGCTACTGGCTCTTCGATCAACCAGCGGAGGAACATTATTCTTCTCTACAGTCTGTAGTTTGCCCTGCTGAACCAGTGTGGAATGAGGAAATCGAGAACCATTTATATGTTTTATTCTGCCTCATAAGAGCAACAGAGGCATGTGATCTGTGATGCAAAGAAATCATCGACGTTGAACCCGAGGAAGCGGATTGTCTCATCTTACTTGAATTGCTCATTGCCTTGTAGTAGAGCATGCAAATGCGCGAGCGATGCATTTCAGGTATTTGGTGAGAATCCTCTTCTGTGATTGATATCATGTTGTGACAGCTGGTGCATATGTTGCAAAGGAAGAACGAACATATTCGGTCTGCGCGTTTCACAGTGGCGGTTGCACCTTTTATTAGCACTCACAGCTCTAGCTCCGTCAAAACATGTGAACCTTTTCGCAAATATTGCACTTTTGTGAACCGAATTTTGTCGAATATTTGACATGGTTCGGAAATTCAGATCAGTTACATTCGGCATGAAATGTTGCATGCCGAATGGCGCTTACAGTTGAAAATATCCATTTGTGAGCACGTTGTTAAATTGTTGCTATCCTTTGTTGATTTCAAAACAATCAGTGCAAATAGCATCCACATGAGATTTCTGCAGGAGGGAACCTCTTCCCACTGAGCGTTTGATTCAAGCAGCGAAAACAAGGTTCATTTTCATGGAAACATCAGTGAAGCATGGAACTTTCAAAGCGCCTGGCTCACATTTTAGCGCTAGGGAGATAGAGAGTGTATGGACCTCGTGGATACTGAACGGGAAATACCGGTGCAAAAGTATGGCACCGCATTTATACCTATGTTTTTAACGTATAACTTTGTGCTCAGTATTCTAGGCCAGCACCACCACAGGTCACAAATTTCTCAGGTAACAGGACATGCACCTCGGCGTTGACTCCACAGGCTGTGGAAATAATATTCTCAAACTTGCTGCCTACACTACTTGCTCTAGGCGGCGTGGCCGCTTGTAAATTTACTTGTTGTTGGAACATCATTATATGCACTTAGTTTCTATGGTATCCCATATTGCATTGTTACTCATGTGTCTACACACTTGGTCAGCACGGCATGGTCATATAACTTTCTAAGGGTCTATGTCAAGTGCCCGTATTCCTGAGAATTGGGCTAGTCGTATTAGCCAAGGTGTGTTACCTTGGCTACGACGACTCTCTGTTGTACAGTTGTAACATTCGCACTGTCACGCTTTTGAGAAAAATATCTGATACTTCAGTATGGTCTCCACCGTCAGCTTCTTCGACCTATTCCCCAGCCGCTGCAACTTTGTGAGTCCATCTGCACCATCGAACCATTTCAAAAACTTTTACTGTGTTCACATGCGTTGCAAATGAGCGTCAGGTGCGCGGAATTTTGCGTTCGTAGTGGCATCCGCCTTCGCTGCACGGAATGAAATAGGC
This sequence comes from Toxascaris leonina, assembly GCA_022844705.1. Taxonomy (NCBI): domain Eukaryota; kingdom Metazoa; phylum Nematoda; class Chromadorea; order Rhabditida; family Ascarididae; genus Toxascaris; species Toxascaris leonina. The sequence goes on along the minus strand of JAARMF010000970.1, from coordinate 53,064 downwards.
TCACTATACATTGCGTCATTACTTGCGATCATAGCTACAGTTTTCTTCTTCTTTATATGTCGCCTGTTACTTAAGGAGCCTCATGGCTTAGGTTTCATACAGTCGGTATTATTTCTGGACACATTCTTTTCGTATGAGGCATTCGTTCGAAGTGTCAGGCGAAAGAATGTGTCGATGTTCGATGCTCACAGCATTTCTCACCCATTGTTTTTTATGTTGAAAAAGAATTAGGTGATGTCTTTCGGTATTCCATTTCCGATTGTTGCTCGTTTTTCGCCACTCATATCCATACATTTATGCGGTAGCAACTCATCTACGTCTCCTTGACATCGCACTTCGGCTCTGCAGCGATTTCATCTATTCATCTGCTTCGCAATTCCGTAGTCTCGACTTTGCGGAACGGCTGTCAATAGCGGAAGGCGGGAAGCGGGAAGAGTGAGTGCTGTCGAGAAGGGCGGTACTCCTTTTTCTAAAACGCATCTGTAGCTCAATGAACCGCGAGTTTTTGAATTCAAAGAACGGGTAACATATAGNAGCAACTCATCTACGTCTCCTTGACATCGCACTTCGGCTCTGCAGCGATTTCATCTATTCATCTGCTTCGCAATTCCGTAGTCTCGACTTTGCGGAACGGCTGTCAATAGCGGAAGGCGGGAAGCGGGAAGAGTGAGTGCTGTCGAGAAGGGCGGTACTCCTTTTTCTAAAACGCATCTGTAGCTCAATGAACCGCGAGTTTTTGAATTCAAAGAACGGGTAACATATAGCCGCTGCGAGTACGAACGCAGTTATCATGCATCCAACAGTAATTGAATAAGGGGCTGCGCCCTTTACATAATTTATCTTTGACTTCAAAAGAGCGATTCGTCAACAGCTTCTTTCGACCATCTTCAGTGATTCCCCGCATGTGCTGATGCAAAGAAGCTAGAGTTGGCCCAGAAAACTGAGGTGAAAACGGGGAAGAATGTGTACATCGCGAGGTATCAGAAGCTTGCACTCAGAGTTACGCATTATGTGACAGCGGAATTATAAATGCGAACATATTTAAGCAATCGGTCCAACCTTCCAATACTGACGAAGAAGTGATAACGGATCAATCGTGTGACACAGTTTTTTTTGCGACGGAGTAGCTGTACAAGTGGTGTTTTGAGCGCAGCAACTGAATCTCTCTCTGAAATAATAGCGTGACTACTTCCATGGAGAGATGGATGGGGCGTCTGGTTTGGTCCGAGCCGAAACTTAGAGGTGTTTGATAGAGATAGAGTTGGTTGCGGCTGGCTGGGCAGTGCCAGTGTTTATTTGATGTCTTGGGTTTGTCACAGCGACGTTAGCAACCCTTCATGATGTGCAGTTTTTCTTTGACAATGTAGCAGAAAAAGCTTCCCAACAGAAATAACCCGCATTGTTGCATTCTCTGCGAAAAATTGTTTGTGTCTTCAATACAGAACAATGGGATTTGAAATGCGGTAAATCAAGAGATGCTGGCTGTTCCGAAATCGGCCAAGAGCAAAACATCCAATCGAAGGAATTGCTTTGCAAATAGCTTATTCAACCAAGCAAACGCTATGAACAATGGAATGCACTGTAGTAAATGTTATGTTGGTGAGCTGTACTAATTCTGTGCGCGGACAGCAAAGTTCCTTCTCTCCTCAGACACAGATCCAGAGCCTTGAAGATCCATGCATATCAATCGAGAATAGCTGACTTTCTGCATGAGTGTTTTGATCCCATGAAATCTGAACCATTAACTGGAATAAAATTCCTGCTCACATTATCTTCAATTTGCAACACCCGTAGTTGTTTTGAAGAGCACAGCCTCCTCAGTTGCTGTGTCTAACCAGTGCCATCCACAGTTCGCATTGTGTAGCTTACAGAATCTTTCATGTCAAAGTGTAATTGTCAACAAATACAGCTGCACTGTGTGCCAATGAAAAAAGAACAAACATACATTGCAATTCGCGAAAAATAATGTGACCGGCAACATATTCTTGAATAATAAGAGCGTTCTTAATAATAACAACGGAATATTTATTTCTGTACAACAGTGGCGCTGGACGATAATATCGAATACTGGCTAAGACAACAACGAGAGTGCGCAAAGCCTTGTTGATTCCCCTCGACAGAGTCTCGAAAAGAGGGAGAGAAATATGGCTGTCCGTGGCTTCCTCTGACTGGTCCTGTGGTGTCAGTGAATTCAGAATTAGTTAATTGCATTCTCGGACGTGTTGGTGTATGCCTACTTCCCCAAAAGGCCAGTTTCTTGTACTCATCGAATGCTGTTTCCTCGGACATATCTGAAAGGGATAGGAGGCGTTGATATGCCATCGACAGTCTACTTGTTCAGCCTACCTCATCTGGAACCTGAAAAGGCACTTGAAGTTTAGCGTGCTGAATTCGGAATGTGGCAAGCTTCTCAGAAAGTGTTACATCCTCAAGACTTACAGGAAACGATACTGTGAAATTCCCTCGTTACCTTTGGTGAGTCTCCGATATCCGAAAACTTTGGATGCCAAAAACGAGCCTTCCAGGTAGTTGATGCTGTATTCCTGTAGCTAGAGAAAGATAGTGTAAATTGTAATCTAAGAGAATTTGTTCATGAAGGAGTGTCGTCTGAATGCACCTACCTCAGAGGGAATATAGCGGAGCAGTAGATACAGACACATTCAGAAACCGGCTACATCCAAGTTGCAGATTCGTGCGCCGAAGCAGAAATCAAACGATTTTCTGGGTACTAAGAGTGTAGGAGTGAATACACCTAGAATCTTGAACAAGTTCAGCGAACCAATGGAATCGCAGTATTTCATGCAGCTAAATGTCCGATAGAAGCTTCGTCTTACACTCCACATCTGCAAATATAGTATCAGAAAAGAGGCATGCAAAGATTGGCACAGAGAATGCGAGAAGCAAGCTGACTTGCTTGTGAATGAAAAAACAAATATGGACGAAAATTTCTGCTTCGTAGGAAGCAAAACGATCCGAGCTGTTACCGGCCTCGGCAGACGAAGCGGGATGTAGCATTAATCCGCACACAATGTCGTGAAGATGATTTGATTGGGCGCAATATAGGAAGATGAAGAAAAATTAACGTTCCTCTGTGATCTTCATATCCCGTGAAGTTTATGGAATCTGCCACAAAAGGATATGAAAATTCAACTCCCTGAATAGGAGTGGTTAAATTCAAGGTTCTTGAAACTTAGCGATGCCATTTCTGATAAGTACATGCGTTATGAGCCCAATTTTTGGCATGGGGCACAAGGCAACCGTCGCTGTTCCAACTTGCGGAGGAGAGATGCTCGAAACCAGAAAAATATCTCGTCCACTTTCACAAATCACTCCACCGCTATTACAGCTGAATTTCCGTCGCCAAACAGCAGTTCTTCCAGGAGCAGTCCAGAAATTCGACGTATTTGCGCACTGAAGGTTAAGGTGGAATTTGTAGTATCTGAAAAAAAAGAGCAAGCAATATGTGACAGTTATGAAAACTGCCCGGCTACAAATTTTGCTTCTTAAATTCAAAAAAAATGTTCAGAAACCTTCAAAATGAGTTGAAGCTGTATGCCATCACATCGCGCCCACCTCACTAACCTTCTTCATCAGTTAGCAGCAGGTACGCAGTGTGCAGAACAATGCTTACACATCTTATTTCATTCGCCCGATCGCACATTTAGTCCATAAAAAACCACTCATTTCTGCCTAGCCCTCCTCCCCTCCTCGCTTGCTGTGATATGGATGCAGTGGAATGTAAAATCAATCACTGCAACATACGTAGAACTTTTCTGCTATTTAAATGCCCATAGTTTATTTGGATGCTGCTGGACTAACTTGAACGGCGACGTGACAGGCCAACCTGTGGTACACATTATGTCAGCCAAGGTACGAGCTCGAACGGTGCAAGGGGTACCTACGAATGCGCGAATGGCACGAGCGTTGCAGTAATGAACAGCATTGGGATTCACGAACAAAACTTCGCAAAATAGCATCAGGGAACTTTGCTGAAATGCGCCTCTGACATTTTCTGTTGACGCAAAAATCTTTCAGAAAAGTTTCACTTTTATTCATAAGGATGTTGAGGCGCTCTGTCGTTCTTGTGATTATGAAAGAAAACCTGCTGTCACAGCATATGCTGGATATAATACGATATTTTATATCGGTAATCTTCCCACGAAAAGCGCATCGTCATATGGGCTTTTGCATTCCCCTAATTTCGATAAGTTCACAGCAACTTGGTTGTTGAAAGTTGGCAGAGTCATGATGAGTTGATAAGTTGTTCTGCAAGTCCACTTATCCTTGATATTTGGTAGCTTAGTCGTTATCCACATTTGCTAAGTTCCCATTCCCCTCCTCTCTTATCCACAGCTGAGGAGGTGAAACGGCGGAAATGTGCGGCCCGGACGGACGTCGTACTCTCACTTTGGTTACACTCGGGTACCAGATAAGTTGCATTTTGATTGCCGCAGCAGTAATACACAGGTCATTTCGCCCCATCGTGTAGGAACTCGGTCGTCGGAGAAGAGAAAAGGAGTGACCCAGTTGATGGCTGGGACATCATAAGCCGATCAGGATTTCGAATCGGCGGAATGTGGCGATCTAAACGCTTTCCACTTCCAATCTCTTGAATGTATTAGGAGGAAGGCAACAACCCCCAGACACATCCTTGCTTCAGGTAAAGCCAACGCACTCGTTTGTTGTCCGTTGTAGTGACCCACCAAGTGAACTCAAATAGAAATGGAGAGATAAAAGATAGAATGATGGGCACGTGCACAGCATTTATCGGTCGATGACTCTCCGTAAAATCGAGCTGATTGTAACGAAGTAATTCTCTCACGCATCGTTGTATCGAATGGTGATTCGCTTAGCATTGAAGCTATATGACGAATTGCTGGCTGGTTTCGCGTAGATTTCAACGCTGCTCAAGTCACCTATATCGGTTTTCGAACGAACCTGAAACGCAAATAGGGTATGGTGACATGGGAATATAAAAGCGCAACAGCAACTAAATTAGAGCACTTGTTGCATCAAACGACTATCTTTCCGGTTGCTTGGGATCGCTTGTGGATGTGTTGGCCTTTTACACGAGTGCATGGTGTACACCACCGCACTTCCGCTTCCCTTTTGAGAGATTAATACAAATAATGAGGCGGAAGCGAATGGCAATCAATGAGAACAACAACTGAGGTCTGACCAATCGCTACGCGCATCTTCCTTTGTTGAGAAGCGATAGGTGCCAGCATCTTTTTTTTGTGCGAAATAAAGCAATGCTAAACAGCTGCATTTATTTCTCGAAGGATAAAATCACGATTAGCAGGGGGAAACTCAAGTGAATTACCTTCTGCAGAAAAAGCATATGCATTCGAAAGTGAAAGATTTGCTATAGCAACGTCCAAGAGATCAATTTCTCAAGAAACACGTCATACGTTTTTCCCTTATCACGTCCGAACAATCTAATTATTTGTCAAAAGTAGCACAAAATTTCAGTGACATATTTCAGTCTTAAATGATGTGACCATCCCTGCAAATCTAGAAGAACGGATCTTTCCTTCCAAATAATGCAGAGAAAATGCCAGCATACTGCTCCTTAATCGAATGCAAGTTCTGGCGCATTTCAATCTTCACAGCCTTTCGCAACGTTCCGCACATCAGTGTGAAATATTGCATTCTGAATCGTCCTAATACGCAAGTTGTGACAGCCGCGTTTTGTTCCCTACACCAATAAAATGCATCTGATATAACTTCAATAGTAGCACACTGGTAACTGCCAGGTAAGCGCACGCACAGCGAGCATGGATGATCGTCAAGGTGGATATCTTTATGATATCTTTCATCTTAAAAATGAAGGAGTGGGCACAAACTACGTTTACATTTCATGCACGAGTTGCATCACTCATCCCTGAGGCGAATTTTTATCAATGTTCGCAGGCCATGCTAGAAATAGTGCAAATTGTGGCGTTGGATAAACCGGCAAACAAACACAGCAATCGTCTATTACACGTCAATCCGAACATAGGTACATTATTTCGAAAAAAATAGCAACGAAGATTGAGTGAGCTATTGCTCGCTGATTCAAAGCAACTAATGAAACCGACTTCTTCGAGCAACTGGCGAAGTGAATCATCGTTGGGAAGGCATTCGTTTGATGGGCATATAACTAGTGCAACATAGTAGAACAATTTATAGGTTTTCAAGTCTAGACTTCTGTTTCAATCGTTCTCATGGAGAAATAATACAGAAACTACAAGTCGGCGTGAGCGGTGAAGAGTGCGGCGCTTTAATGAAATTACTACCTGCTGCGGCGTCCCCACCTGAGTGACCGGGATGGGGCCACTGCTGTTCGATGTACCGATTAAGTGAACGACGACGTGAGGTGTGCCCTCACCGTGTTCATCGCATAGTGTGAGATAAATGTAATTATCGGAACTTGATAGGCGACTTGAATCCGGAATACGTTTTCCGCCAAGAGATGCACTCATCAGTGGTGCTAACACCAAAAGAAACGTTCGCCGTACCAACATTCTTCTACGCTGCTGCAAGAGAACACACTGTGATATACAAACGAAGCCATGCTTGTTTCCGGATGAATAGCCCAAGGAAGAAAGGAGGCCGCACCACAGTTTGTGACTCGCTGCAAACTATGCATCTTTCTAACAATTAACGTGCCAAACTTATTCTTAAATACTGCTTCGTTTAGGTTGAAGGACGTAATCTTTCTGCTGCTTCTCAAGTGTTTCATATGCTCTCTCACTACTACTTCAGCGCAACTTGTGCAGAACCAAATGATCTGCAACCCTGCTAAGTTTCCGAACTCTGGAAATGGCTGGCGTCAGAAGGCGACCTTGGCCCACACAAATGCTTGAGTCTTTTCGAACATATTCGCTTTTTGGGAAATTCTCGTGTGGTTCTGGACCCCGGGGAGCCTTGTACTCCAAGTTTGTTGAAATTCATTGAACTGAAAGACATATTTTCAAATTTTCGAAGGCTTCTAAATACCCTTCAGACGTCGGGACATTTATGGTCTTGCCGAAAATCTTTTTGGCGCACCTGACGGTTTTCTGCTTTCATTTCTGCCCATATTGGCATATTTTAAAGGGCATCAGGATCATCGAACTAAATATGGCTCTTTAAATCCGTGTGGTGTCATCGGGGAGTTCATCTAGTAGCTTTCGCCAGGGCTCATCTCGAAATGCATTTCTCAGCAGGGCATCATGTCGAAATCTCTCGTAGTTCGAAAATTGCACTTTCAACTCAGCTGCCGCGCTCATTTGTCATCTCTTGGCGGTAATGAGCGGAAGACAAGCCGGCAATGAAACTGGGTTGTGCGATCATCCTGAGCTTCAGATTCTCATCCAGTAAATGAAAGTACCTCTTAACAGACAGAATCCCACATAGCCATGAATACACAGTATTACTACAAGTTTACTCATAACTTATCCTTGAGCGTAAAAAAGTGTTGAATAAAGTCTGAAAAATTGTTCAGAAGTGGTATGGCAACTTCGAGGAAGAGCAGTCCAAGGTGGAGTGAACAAGTGAAAAATATGGGATGGCGATCGGATTGTGCCTTGTGAAACGCATTGTGGATGAAGAATGACCGAGTGAGCAAAGTCTTTGATGCATTCACATTTCTTGTTGGCAGAGAAAGTCGAAAGAGAAGTAATTGATAGTGCTGTCTTCATTCCAAACAAAGGCGGAGGCAAAGCAAAAATGCAACGAAGGGATGTACTTTGTGTGCAGTATAGCTCAACACACAATTTCGCTTTCCTACAGATGAGATTAGAGCTCGAGCGATGAGCTATGAGATTGGAAACGTTAGTATTCTATTTTCATCTCACCTCGCTGTTGGAAAGGTTGAAGAGGTAGACTTTCACGGAATAGACCTCAATTAATTCGTTCTTTTGTGTCTCCACATAACTCCGCGGTTTGACCGACTTTTTTCCAAAGTTCCAGCAACCAGTATGATCTATGAATAGGTGCTGCGTTGTATTGTTTTAGCAGTGTGATCAAGTCCCTGAAAAAGTTATGGCGGTCTTCGACACTACGCGACTGCCTAGCCGGAAAAGATGGATTGCAATGAAATCTTGGAGTGCAAGTCCAATCACCTTGTCTTCCAGAAGCAGACGGCACTTATCGAAGATCCAGTTGAACGTGCGACTAGCGGTGTGGAGAGCGCTATTCACGACCTACAATCGCCGTGCGATGCATGAAAAGCGGCGTGATAATATAAGAGACGGTGTATGTTTGTTCCATGAGCCTAATACATCTCAGACGATTCCCATGACCACAAGATTGAGGCATTGACCGCTAGCATCAGCTTGTAGCCTCACTGTGCTTCATGAAGCACTGAACTTCTCTCAGCAAATAGTCGAGAGCTCTCAACTGCCACCGGTGAATTCCAGCCTCGAGCAATTGAGAGCGCTCATCGCAAAGTTAACGCGGGACGGCACATTGGAATCAAATATCCACAGGCACTGAAATGATTTAGAGTTGCACGCTGCTCATGCTGGCCTAGCAAATGAACACGTATGACGTAATGAACATTTGAACACCACTCTCACACAATATGTACCAAAAGACTGCTCTTATTCAGTGCGCGTTGCGTTTTTAAGCACAGCGATTTTGGTACTGCGATTGCCAGCGGTCGCTAGGAATCCTTGTTCTCTGCCGCTCACTACATTCTTCATATTTAATCTGTCTCTTTTTCATGAAATATTTTGGTTTTGGGAGGGGAACGGGGTATTCAATGCGCTTTGAATTTGTGGCGAAATTTAGAGGAGACAATCTGGGCTGCAACTTATATATGGTGCTATAGCATGAGAGTATTTCGAAAAGGCCAAGGAGTTATAAACAGGCCATATGCTTAGAAAACGAATGTCCTGCAAGCTGACCGATGAAACACCGGCTAGAGTCTACAGCATCACGTTTCATTAGTTTTCGCCGCACTTCTGCATTTTTCCTTGAACGATTCGTTGGAATGCCGTGCATTGCCTATGAACGTATAAGTTCGCTTACTAAATCAATAGATCATGCATGTTAACCCGGAGATCCTCAGTGACGAAAATCGGTCTATAATCTGTGCTGTCGGTAGGTATTAAACACAAATCTATACAAAATGATTACGTCTGTGCAACAGGTGGAGCCACTGCACATCCACGCAAATTGCACCATTTGTTTTGATTGCTTTGTACTTTTGAAAGACGTCAGAGATGTGTAATGGAGTGGGCCAACAGGAAAACAAGCAGCAATCCGCACTTTCGACAGATGCTTTGGGAAGCGTTGGGGATACTGCTACCAATAAGTGACTCACTCTCCTTGTGTCATGTAGCACTGCGAAAACTTTTCAGACCTTCAGAGTCAGAGCAACCATACGAATCGCAGGACTACATTGAACTTAAAAGAAAGGAAGAGGTAGTATTGAGTGGGGGAACAAAACTACTAGTGCAATGCATTCCAAACACCAAGATTAGAGGGAGTGGCAGGGGAGAGAGGCTGGGCGGAATCTTAAAATCTAAAACCAGAGATCGTAGGTTCATCGGGGCTGAACAATGTGCAACCTCATACTAGTCAATATTATAGCTGCTTATTGACATGGAGATCCAGCTAGGAAGGGCAATACTTTGTTTTAAGATCGCAACCGTGAAATCCTTATCGACGTCCACCTCTCCCTCCGTCTTAGCTCCACCATCACGTTCGAGCTTGGCATCGTGGCACTCTTCTATCATGCTTCGCTTTGATACAAGTGCTACATTCACTCGATCCATCTGGGACGAGTTTGAGTGCAAGAACTCTAGCGAATCTTCGTTAATCCTTGAAAAGATTAGATTCTTTAATTCGCCCGCACTTTACAGGTCTCAAGGAAGCTCATCCGCATACAGGCTCATAACCATAGTAAGTTTATCATCTCATGATGGAGCACAGGTAAAAACTAAGTCGATATCGGAAATACAGCAGCGAGGGCTTGTTGCAGCACTGCAAGTTTAACCCCTTCCTTACTGCCTCGATAAATCATAGGCAGATGAACATTTGATAATCAAAAGCTGAGATGCTCAGCTTTATATTATATTCCGTTCAGATTACAAAATTTGCGTCTCTAGCTGTTGAGACTGAAATGACCGAATTTTCGCATTATCCCTCGACTAGCATTTAATGGGGGTCACTTTAAACCATTGCAGATATATTTTTCTTTGCTACTTATTGCTACGTGGAGAAATTCATGCAACGGACGTTTCGAACTTTGAGTTCTAATATAGCTTAAAAAGTGGCTTCAAAAGGATATTGAATTTTATATACTGCAAAACGGAATTTAGTTCTTTTATGCACTCAGTAGAAAGCAAGAGTTTTACGGTCATTTTATTGGATGATTCTGACGCTCAGCGTTGTCTCTCGCATAGCATTAATGATCTACTTGACGTTATCCATTGATTTTCAAGCGCAAGGCTGTTGCAAGCAGCTTTGATCCGTTACGAACGATGTTTGAATGTCGCGAACGAGTGGAATGATAGATAGAAGGTTTGTTATGCCGCCGAAGGAGGACTAATAGTCTTACGGCACAGTGATGACGAATTTGAGCTTTTCTGGAATGGAGTTGTGGCGCGAGAGCCTTTTGTATTCCACAGTGATAATGACGGCAGTAATTCCCACAGCTCGAGGTTCACCGCCGCGGTGGTCAAGCATGGCGTTTCTATGCAGCCGACCTACCCACTGGGGAACTTTGAATTCCGATTTCACATTCACCTTCCGAACACTCTGATGCTTTAAATAATTTTTTTTTTTTTGCGTAATAGAACCGCAGACTATGGTGCAATCTTGCTTGCTCTTCTGAGAGGTTATATCTTTACATTTGCCTCTTACTGTTGCTTGTATAAACCCACGTAAGTATTTAGAGGAATTTTTCAGTACATCAAAGAAGTTGCACGTTTGCCGCCTCTGCTTCATGAACCTTCGAGCTGTTAAAGTTATCTCTCCTGTATAACACCGATGCAGTGCTCGCACTTCTCACCAAAGCCTCGATTTTCCCCCACTATCTTGGCCCCAATAAGGTTCCGAGTAGCTCGAGGATTTTCTTTTACGTCGTCGGAAAAGGCTCAGAAGTAAACATAATTGCATTTCTGTCGTCATTTCAGGGTTGGTTTTGGGGATCGCACGTCCTCACCTCGATAATGTCTCTTCAGATCTTGCGTAATCAAAGCTGCGTGAAACTATATCAGAGTGGCGGTATATTACTCTTACATGGCGACTCGGATCCGTTCTTGGATGCTGAGGGCCGTTATAGAACGGAATGGCTAAGAGCAACTTGTTTCATTGTGACGACAGCATAGAAACTGTTTTATAACTTTATAACAGTTCCCGTCAAGGTTTCACAAACGTGTGAAAATCTCGTTACTTCACGGGGTTACTCCGTTATTTCACATCGCTGAATTGAGTATTTCTTGAGGTTGCCATTGATGCATTCTTTCAGTAAACAACACAGGTTCTCGAATCCACTTCTCATCTTATCTTCTGATATCATAAAATTCGTTAAAGAATCGAAAACGAAGCATAACTGTTATAAAAATGCCCGAATGAACAAAAGAAGCTTCTCCTGTTGCAATCGAAATACTGAAGCAATCATGTGGGAAAAATTCGGATTCTGTTTCCAGCTCTATGAGCCGAAGATGCCAGAAGATGGTGGGACACCCATTAGAGCTCACAAATAACCGTGCAACACGGTGTACCATTAACCGCAGTGGCACTCGCTGATCATAGATGTGTCTATTTTCCCAATGAACTCGAACAAAGGTAACTTTTGAAGTATTTATTCACTGAAGATTCATTCTTCATCACCATCCCATGGATGTGACATTAATTTGCAAACAATTTTTTATTCTATAACCGATCGGGTATATGCTGCCATGCGAAATTTCACGCGAACATTCATGAACGGATCAGTTTCGCAAGAAAAACATTTCACTTGTGGCATAAATATCGCTGCACTTTTTGCAGACATTCGAACAACTGCCTACTCGATCAAACAAAAATCGAATACTCATCATGCACAAGCGTCCATGACATGTTTTCCCGTTGTTGGTGAAGTGCTTGTCGCTATTGCAGCAAGGATGGAAAAAGCCTTTAATAAAGTGCATTTCAGTTCTTACCATCGAACTTTCAACTGAAAAAGGATGATGTTGATTGATTGCACCAACGAGAACACAAATTAGACTTCCTGTCGAACGGATCGTACTGCTGCTCATTTTATCGCCAAGATGCGCACAAAAATGATCTCGTTGCAAGCTGGACCGGCAAGAAGAATTCAATTCCTACTTCATTATAAATGTGAACTTCCAACTTTAACTTTAGTGCTTCTCATGTGCAGCAGTCGAATCATCCTTCAGATTCCTTTAGGTCGTTGTTCTGCAGACAGCGCGATTGTTGTTTTTTACTGAATCCTTCAGAGACATATAGCAGCTGCAAGGAATGGAATTTTTCCCTTGCAACTGCCAGGCTTTTGCCGTACGTATTCTCTGTCTTCATAGCTTTCTTCTGATGTTTCCGTCCGCAAAACACCTCTTTCCATAACTGTTTCACTAAAAGAATCAAAAATGTGCCTATAAAAGAATGCAGAGAGCTTCAGAAATTTTGTAGAAGCAGTCATTAAGAGAGAGGCTGTTGCTCTTCAGGAGCCTACAATTGTGGAATAGGAACCCGATCTCCTGACGCTATAACTCATTCCGAAACGAATAGAATTGTTGAGAGCAATATCCGGCCAGCAGCTTCATCCCAGCTCAAAAATAATTCAAATGAACTGTCCAGAAGGCGAAGCATCCTAAAAACTCTGCTATCGACAGCACTCAGAATGCACGAAGCCATATAGTCAAATATGTGGAAACAAGAACAACTCTGAGGTAAATCCTCCCTACAGATGAGAAATTTCATGCTCGGGAGCTTAGAGTATGATGATGGTGTTGATATATCGCAGGTGGACACTAGTATCATAAAGAACACATCAGAAGCCGCAGCGCGATGCTTGCAGCTTGCGGGTATATCGCGGGATCGGTTCGGGCTCAATTCAAAGGAGCAAACAACGCATTACCTTTTGCCCAAGGGCGTAGAAACAACAACTACAGTGTGCCTTCGCCAGAGATAACGAAAACCATTAACCTAAGAGCGATTGAAATCTCTGCTTTCTCGCATCGTTTCCATCGAAATATAAACTATTTTTCTGGCCTCATTTGATTGTAGCACGAAACCTTTTTAAAATAAGTTTCATCTGAGCTACGTCGTACTTCAGAATTTGGCAACAGTTTTCATGCAAACTGTAACAGTGATGCGCTATGGCGGGTCGGATGAGGGGAGTCGAAAGGAGCTTGTCAATGAACACGTAAAACTTCTTTTTTCAGCCAAGTTCTAAGCAAACTCGGAAACGCATTAGTCTTCGGACAAAACAACGAGAAATAACACTTTTCACCAAGAAAATTATCTCAAGCAATACAGTGCCAACGCACGGAACTATTTTGAATGTCGAGTACTATTTTTGATGGACTTCCTTCATTGCAAACATCTTCTTGCTTAAACAAGCATTCTTCCCATTAGTCTCGCATGGGCTCAATTTTTGCAATAACTTCGCCTTTCGGAATGTTCACATTGCATTCACACTTCGGCAATCGGCGGCCTCTCTTTCATCATAATCGATCTATTGCCGACGGCACTGAAGCGCTTCGCGTCACAAGCTATCTCACACAACCTTTTTTCTTCGTTCTATCTAATTTGACGGCGAATCGAGAACGCCTCCCCGAAGTGTCAATAAAAGTGTTCGAGGGCCTTTATCATTTAAGTTTTTTTGTGTGTTTAATAAATCGTCTCGTCGCTAAATAACAAACGACCACCGATAAATCGCGTTTTGAAATCGGCATTCGTTTCGTCATACACGACGTTTCACGAAGAAAAAATGTGCATTTGATTTTTCTCATTTATCGCCGTTGAGAGATGGCGTTCGATGTTGAACGCTGCCATCGAGCGCACTGACTTCCGTGTTCATTGACAGTATCTTCTCATCGCGAAGCGTAATTTATACAGCAGTTTACGCCTGCAGTGTCATGACTGCCAAAATAAAAGATGTGATGCGTGCAGGTGAAACTTCAACTTGACGTTTTAATTGTGCTATTCCATCGTGGTTAGTGCGCATCTATATTACAGCGAAAATGAACTCACTTTAACCTCTGAGAGGGCTGCGATGAGCTGAAGCATCCCCTCATATGCACCATACCATCATTCTATGATTGCCAACTTTCGAATGGCTACCAAAGAGATTGTAATCCTAACAACTTTCTTAATTGATTAAAGAAGATAAAATGGAACATTCTGCAGAAATTCACTAGATCACTTTGAAAGATGCCATAAGAGGCTGCAGAAGGACACTTCACACAAACTTATATAGGAGATGGAAATTGCGATCTTTGCATAGCGGTCATTTTTCATCTAACGAGAGAAGGAGGCTTTCCCTCTGAAGATGGCTAAAATTTTATAGAGGATTACATAGTATGTAAATATTTTGTGTCACAGTTCGGGAATTCGCCTATCAAGGCGTTCAACTATTTTTTATTATGTGTGTGTACTAGCGGGCTCTAGGATCGACTGCCCTCCAGTTTTCGCACTTGCTGGATCATGGAAAAGTTCTATGCTTTCTCAATTCAAAAGCACTGTTTTGTGTCACCGCATGATCACATTTGACCAAGCTTTGTCTTGGAGAACAAAATGTTTCGATTCGTCAGTGACAATTCAGTGCTTGCTGCAGCCTGTAAATCAAGTCCTCTCTCCATGTGAAACTGAAGTCAGCTCACGTGTTTTTGAAGCGGCATTCTTGGCGATTAGACATGTTGACCATCTGCAACGCAGAAATATTCACTGATCAACGAACCATACACAAACACTGCAGACAATTATGATCGAGAGCAAAAATGAGTTGAGTGAGAAGATCGTGTATCGAATGCAACAAAATAGGAATACAGTATGACTGTAATTGTGGAAATCATCTATGTGTATCGCTCAAATGTAGGAAAGAAATAGCTATGAACGCATTCGGCAATGGTGAATAATTGCTAGCTGCTATATTTCATCACGTTTATTCATATTTAAGCTGAAGGCCTCGCAAACATGATTGCTCAAATTAGCGATAACATAAAAGTTTTGCAGCTCAACAGGGATCAAGCAGACTAGTGAGAATCTTTTCGGTGGCTGGATCAAAGAAAAATATTCGCTGTGATGGATCATGGGCCTATATATGAATGCTGATTTTCGAGATGGCTATTAATTTCTATCTGTACAATGAGGAAATCCTTTCAGACTACATTGAATATATTCTTGTTGCTTGCATCAGTGCATCGCAATAAAATCAGAAGCGAAACTCATCGATAACTGAACTCATTGTCGGTCAAGGTAATATAACAAATCAATTATGGTTGACATCAAGGTAAGACACCGTACAGAAATGCACTCTACGTTTTCAAGGTGAAAGTGGTGCAATGGAAAACGATCAATACGCGTGGAAAGAAACACTTATATTCAGACGTTTCTAAGCGATCTCCTAATATCAGTCCATCTGTTTAAAATTATTCGAACTTCGCTCACTAAGTTTGCAAAATTCAGATTCCGTTGATTGAAGATATCCAACAATTTCATCGAAATTATGAAGGCAAAAATCATTTAATGGAGATTGAATATTTGCCATCCTGATCTTACCACTCGTCTTTAGGCTATAGGCGATGATATATCACACTCGTTACATTTGAAATCATCGCAGTCAAATAATGACACCTCAGAGAGGTTTGAGGTGAGAGCGTTTTAGAAAGCGATGGAAACTCGAGCTATCTTCAATTTCGGAAGTGGCTGCAACGCATAATATCAAGTTTATTACTGGCATTTTGCATTCAAGGAATCCTGTGTTCAGTCGAGGCATTTCAAGATCTGTTGGAATCTGACGATTAGTGATAGAGCGAGCAAGGAACGGGGTACGGTTTGCGAATAACGCTGTTTTGAAAAAGAGATGGAGGACATGTAATGTTTGAGCAAGGGTGGAGGAAGGTTGAGGGTGGGAGAGGGATGGGGAGAAGGAGTCCGGCTGGAACAACGTGAAAGTAGGATTCATTTCCTTCCGACTCCCATAGATGCATACTGGTGGGTGAAGTATCCCTTGACAAACCTCAAAACCATCCTCGGAGCCGAAGTGGTGAAACCTTCTGTTTTGCATTTTGCGCTACAGAATTTCAAACTTCTTTCGTACGTTTTAAAGACTCATCTGAATGAAATGCCCTTGAGTCTGTTAAGAAACGGTGACGTGATAAGTAAAGTGCTTTTAGACACAAATTCTTGGAATGTGCCCGTAATTTCAGGAGCATGCCGAAGTGCGAATGTGGATCACTGAAGGTAAAAAGATGATACAAGGGGAAATAGAATCCATTTGGAGAAACAACTATGTGGACAGATTCAGTGTTGAACACAACAAATATTCTTGTCCCTTTTGATAAAAGCAAAAGGGAGAGCGAGGTATCAGAAATGTTTGCCAGAGCATTGATCTTGGGGCATCATACGATTAGCTGCAAGAAAAATCCCTATGACTTGAAACGCACTTCTCTCTTGAAATTATGTCGCACCTTATTCTCTTACAACTTGGGGGTTTATCATTTATGTAAATTCTTCAAAGTGCTTCACACGCAGATTCACCCCGCTCTTACAACAGCCCATTTATGCATCTTCCGGCAAAAATCAGGTGACAGCCATGCGAATTGCAATGGCAGATTTCGAGTCTCCGTTTCATTGCACCTCAAAGTTTCGAATTTAGCGGTCGAACACAGACAATTTTTCATTTCCTCAGTGGATGACTTAATCAATAGCCATGTTTCAGATTGACCCATCGCTGAAATTTTGGCGCAATTAGGGATTAAACATTGGGCTGCATGGTGGAAGCATCTGATGTTTGGCGCTCAGTACGCTCCGAACATCGTTGGTGGCATTTGGGCATAGCAGTTTTCAGAATATTCGAACGGATAATATCCAAATGAGATTGTATGGTGCGCGTGTAGCGTCGGCAACAACGGCATCTGAAATTTGAAACGCGTCAAGCAGTTTCTAAAGATCAGCTTGAAAATAGCGAAACCTACGAAATTAGCCTGCGTGCAATGTGCCTCTTCATGCTTTTCCGTCCACAGCTTCCAACTAGTTGCTCATCAGCTGAAGGGAAGCAAGCGAATCTTTGGTGAAGTTGACATATTTAAATGTCTCAGCTCTATTTAGAGGCATTTTAACAAATGATCGAGAAAAACAAATGATTGCTCAAAATTTTACTAATAAGTTTAATGATTTGATGTAAAAACCGGCAAGTTTTGGCCGCCTGGTTGAGGTTGCCAAATTCAAACGCAGAGATCAAGCATGCTGAGCAGTTGACCAAGAAATTTGCTCGGAATTCTACTCGGTGGCCGCACATATAAAGCTGCATTTCTTAGCTGCTAATTGGTGCTGGGTCTAATTACACTTGTTTTGCTCATTCGTTGAACAACCCTAAAAAACCCTGGTAATAGCTAAAAGACGATCTGCAACCAGGTTGCTGTCCCATGAGAAACAGGAACCGCAAAGCTCTTTTCATTCGCATGTGAGCACCTAGCGTGCAAGATCGAGACAAAAGTTAAAGGATTTCGAGTTCTCGAAAATATCTGTTGCTTAATCCATGAGCCTTCGGGACATTTTGCACGAATCAGTGAACAAACTACAGTTGTGAGAGGATAATGCACTTGAAATCGTCGTCACGAGCGAAGGTTGCTTGTCGCTGGGTTGGAATCTTTGAGAGCCCTGGCCATCTGCTGTTGTCCCCCTCTATTTTTAGGGCCCGTTTCACAGAAAAGTCGGAGTGAAGCCGCGTCATAAACAAATGGTAACGACGATTCACGAGTGAACAATTTCACGAATACTCCCACAAAAAAAAGAGATATGGAATACAGTTTGCTGCTCATCATCTCAAACGATTCGTTCATTAAATTTCACTGCTGCTCTTTGAAATTACCATCTTACGATGCGAGGAGCATCTCGTGAACTGTCGTGTACATTGTTGTGTAGAGTGCGGATTGGAGTGCTGTGCATCTCAGTGAATATTACATTGCACATGGGAGCGATGCCTTCTTTAAGTATGTAAATATTCATTTCACAGTGATCATTTTGTTCCAATATACACATGTTGCGCCAGAAAGAGAATTTGTTGAGTGAAGAAGAAAAAAATTTTACGGCGTCGGTGAGAGTGGGAACATTAGAATTTGGGTACACCAGAAATGGATTGAAGGCGGCCGTTGACAACGACTTACGACATCGTGCTCGTCGATTACTGAACCACACCTGAATGTACTTAATTTCTTATTATCTTTACCTGAATACTGCATTCAGTTTCTTTTTGTCTTTGCCTGGGTGACTGCTAAATGGCTGCCACTCAAGCGGCGATTGCTGAATCCTAGCACTTAGTTCAGAACTTCCATGCATGTTCCTTGCTCAAAAAGGAAGTTTAAACCCACATGTATTCCAGAGAGCATTTGAACCAGTTGCAAGACACTATTGCGAACTGACGGATGCTTCCACATTTGACATGTACACGGTGTATAAGAAAATGTTGAGAAGTGGCCATATTCGGCGTTTTCACGCAAGCTAAAACTTGCAGCTGGTCGTCGAAGCACCAATTACGAAGCGGTTGCCATGATCTCTGAGCGCGGAACTTTATGAGAAGGTTCCAAAAGAAGAAATAGGCTCTAAAAGTTTCAGATCAATGAGGGGTGCGAAATTGGACGACGTGGTGGCGTAGCACGGCGGAGAGAGGACGACGAAGGATGGAGGCGTTGGATGAGGAGGGTCTGAAGGATAGAAACAGGTATAACAAGTTCAAGATTGATGATGTGTACTGCAAATAAGACGGCAACGTTAGAGTTGGAATGGTCTGGGCAAGATGTTCTACAGGTACAGGCACGGTTTAAAAGAACGATTTTTTCCGTTTATAATTTGTGATCCTCATTCCAGCGGGAAATTTGCTGCAACAAAGCAAAGGTAACATCTGAGCAGTCCCATAATTGCACGTCAATATCAACCACGCTTGCACACTATCCCTCCAATCAGCTTATTAAATGTACTCAAAAAGGATTCGCTGCTATTCGATCTGTGCCGATCTCCACTTCAGATTTCCTTTCTCTCTTCATTTCTCTTAAAATTCGGCTGTGTTTTTCAACCGTTCCAGCGGTGAAAGCTCAGCGACTTGCTTTTTTTTCCGAACTGTACTGTGGTTTAATTTCTACGCACATGCATCCTCTCATATGGCTATTCGCGTAGGATTCCCTTGGATTTTACGTCTTTATGTGTCCGCGTTGATGTACGGGTGTGTGTTATTTTGTGTCCGCACATGTTTATGGAAGTTTGCGTTTGGCGCTATGTTCGTGTCTGCACGACCGTATGAATCTACATCTGATCATCTCGGTCTTGCCTATCCTACCAAATGTGAAACCACTAAAGCGAGGACTGGGAAGACATTTATAGACTGGTTGGCAGAATGAGCCGTTGCTGGGAATTCGGGTGTTTCTATTCACATAGGTCGCGGTGAGCTCAAGACACTCAAATTGTGCCTAAAAATTGATTATCCACGGTATTCTGCAACTAGCCGTTTTGCAAAACGCTCGTAAAATGAATCTCTTGCAAACGATACGCGCTGTCGATTGCTTTCATAGAAGCACTACTGCATCACTGCGTGTATGTAACGTTCTTTGTCGTCAATTCGTAAAACCAGTTACCTTGATGAGCGAAGTTGCAAAAGAGTATATCCTTACAGCTATTCTGGCGCGTTTTCACACTTTCTGATGCAGATTAGTGCCTAGATTTGCATTAGGCGTTGCATAAAGGTGTTATTTGTGCTTTCGTATACGCAGGTGTCTGTTTTTTTACTGCAAACTGCAGAACTACTGAGGGACGGATTATAGAATTCGATGGGTGTAGTCTGGAGCAGCTGCACAACGCCAACTTTGAGTTGATGCACCAGTTCCAAAGAACCTGCGGACTGAAATCTTTCCAAAAGTGGGCACGCATTTGGCAATCGGATAAATCGAATTCTGCATCCGCTGATTTGTAAAATCGAATCCTTAGAAGAACTACGGCTGAGGCAGTTTGAACTGGAATGCGAGTGCACCAATGCATATGGCACGCTATTCATTGGCAGACTGCAATACCCATTGGTTTAGCATGCGACATTGCAAAAGCGTGTAGCTTGTTGGCTCTTTTATGCTAGTTTGCTCTCCCTTAATATGTGATTTCATCATTAAGCTCGAATAACTTGAAGTTTCTTGTCAGCTCTGAAAAAGTCTTTGTCTTGAGACCCACTAGGGGACAAAAAGAGAAGGCGGGATAGAATAGTTCGCGCTTTTAGATCTCAGCTGCCGGACTTATTGCCTCCGGAAATATCAAAAAAAGATAACGAATACTCTAATACTGAGTGACGCTTCTGCGGAAATAGCTGGCAATATATCTCAGCTGGAATTTCGTTCCTCACCTTGCTTGGCCGCTTTCAGACTGATTTTAAGACATATATTTCACGCGCACTTGTCTGCCAAAAACTTGTGATTAATTTCAGGGGCAACATGGAGACTGGCGAGATCTGTTTGCAGGCAGTTGACGACAGTGAGGTCACGATCGAGGGTAGCAGCCATGCAACCTGCCAATGAGCTCCCGTATCAGAGGCGTGCTTTCTTCTTAGCTCAAATGAACAGCCCCGCGGTCAGTAAGTCACCGCTCCTCATCACTCCCATGGAATGAGAAACTTGATTCTAATATCATGACTCCGGCGAATGAACGGTAGGAGCGACACCCTCCCTAGATAACACTGCCGAATTTTATTGATATAATATTTGTGGTTCGTGTGCTGAAGCTATTGCACAGAAAAGAAGACATAGGTGGCCCGTTACGGATTGGCCTATAACGGATTTCGATTTCTTTAGGCGACAGACACACAGTAGTGAACACGCCGAAATTTTATGGCGGAAATGCCACAGGTCCATGCGCAAACATATAATGAATTCAGTTAATGCATAATAACATTTTCAACCTCTGTAATAACGCTTGCCTTTCATTAAAATCTCAATCCTAAAACCAACCAACCTGTTCCCTAATTGCGTCTGTACTCGTGTGGATAGAGATGTCCAAATTTTACCTGTATTTTGCTTTCTTCAAGCTTCGTAGCAACTGCGATTCTTTCACGGAACTCCTGATCAGGATAGGTGTTTGCTTTGAATGCCGCCTCAAGTATCTCCAGCTGCTCGGGCGAGAAACTTGTCCGACTACGACGGTTTCGAACTGTGCTTCGAGTCGCTTCTTCTTCGCTCATGCAGTGTTCCCCTAGGAAATTTCATTCACCTTTCTTTCATGACATCTCATACATTCGCTTGCGTCACACGTTTAGTCGCTGCCGGCCTGTCAGAAATAATTCGTCTCAACAAAGAAATACACTCTTTCGTTTGCTAAGGGAAACATTTGTTTTCAAACTGAGCCAGTCAGGCTGCGAGCTTTCCCTTGCTGGCTACTTTATTGATGAGTTGGTTGTTTCATGTTTTTCACTGTGTCACTTCCGATGCTTCAGTACCTGATGTTCGAATATCACTGAAGTCGATGAATTTGCCCTCTTCTTTTTCTGAACCGTTCAAATGTTTGTGTTCGTTGCCTCATCGCGTAATTTTTACATTCGCATCTTTCCCATTCTTATGTTTCTCCCCTTTGCCCCCTCCCTAAAAATATATCGGGCAAAATATTCGGAATAGTGGACAAATTATGATTCCATACAATCTGAGTAGACTGCCAGAATCGAGTGCGACATAATTTTCTGGTAGCAGCAAATTGCTGCCATAATTTTACAACCCTCGAAGCGTAGTCTTTGGAGGGCCTACTGTAAGGCAAGCTACCTTCTTTTACAAATTCTGCTATTCTTCCCATGTTCATTTCTTTGGAAAATGAGTTTCTTCGGAACAAAGATTGGAAGGTATCGCTCCGCCACCGTCAAATATGCACCCTCTTGCTCTCAGCGCCCTTTGCGAGAACAAATTCCTCTGAATACAGGTTTTGCCAATACACCTAAAATGCATTCTTCCTTTTCCATTGTCTACCGTTAAGGAGGGCGTCGCTGTGTTTTTAGATCTGCGAGAAGCACTAAGGTCTGAGCCTTTGACGTCACTGTACCCTAGAATGAGCTGTACTTGATGCTAACACAAGAAACCCCTCCTCAATGAATAGAGGAAATAAATTGCGAAAGCAACCGGAATGGATGAAGTAGCATTGCATAATTATGTGCAATTCATTACCTGCTGGCAGCTGATACGAGTGATTGTCGGCGAACGAAACTACAAAGTCGTATATTGCGCAAACAGTTTGCTTCTTTCTTCAACCCCTTTCTACGCGATAAGTTTTCAGCTGCATGGTGAAAAAAAGGTTGAATTCGGAAGACATTATGCTAACTCTTGTCGTGAAAGATGAAAGGTATGGATTCATGATCAACTGAACTACAACGGAATTAATGTGATGAGATGTCCTCGGAGAAGAGAGGGTCCTCAAGGAAGTGAATGGAGTCCTGTCCCTAAAGAGATCACGAAGTTTGTAATGGAAAGCAATTGGGTTCTGGAAGTTTACTTCTTTTTCTGTGGTGAAATCTTTCCAGCACAGTTCTTGCTTCAAAAGATTTTTTTTTTCGACTAGGCGCCCGAGTTGCTTTTTCCCAACTAAGCTGTAGAAGTGGCTCCGATATCATGACGGCTCACGCAAACGCCTAATCCAGGAATGTAACGTACAGTGCAATCAATACTATATTTAACACTGGTTGTACATTGAACAACCAATAGAACATGGGAACGAACAGCGGCTGGATGAAGAAGCATAAATTTGAGACTAGAAGTGGAAAATTGCGCTGAAGCTGCGTCGAGTAGCTTTCACCCAAAGTTTCAGTTTTTTTGCCGAAAGATTGCGCCTGCTTCTGACCGTGGCGATGCAGCTGCTTTCGACTTAGCTCTCTATTTGAAAAATTCGCTATGCCCTTGGCCATGGCAAGGTTGTCCTTTAAGATGGGCAGCTAATAGTTTGGACGAATTGACTCCTCACATCCTCATCCTCTCTCCGCTTCAAGCATTCACTTATTCGAAGCTTCTGGATTCAAGTGAGGATGCTAATCCACCACGGCAGTATCGAAAGCGTAGGGTCAGAGAGATCAATTATTAAAAGCTTGCGCTACAGTTAGAAGAGGGTGAGGAGAACCCTAAATTTTTACCACGTGCCATTTGGCGATATCTGCTCCTTGTTCACCTGTGCGAGAGGCTTCACACAATCAAAATTCGTTAGCATTCTGGCAGCAATCCAACATCGTCTACTTGGATATGTGGGGAATTTGTTGGAATTTCATGCTCAATGGGCTCCCTCAAACCTGCTCAGTCTGTTAGGCGCACTCTGGTCATTGGTCAAGGGATAGCAAGCTGCAGTAGCATACATCTCCTGGAAGCGTTGCTGTACACTTTCTTTCATAATGCAAATCTTCTTCAATATGCATTCTGAGACCCCATCCACCTAATCAGGTCGACATGCCAGTACTTCCAATGCGAAATGATTATTCACTTGCTTCTTCTCTACTTAACTTACCGATTGCGCGAGTTCTCCTCAAAAGTTTGCTTGCGAAGTATCTAACTACTATGTCAGGAAGTATTATACTTCGTTATCTTGAGCATAAGTGCACCAAGAAAGTTCTACAAACGGATGAAAATGGGAGGGAGAGAGCGGGGAGGAAGGCGACAAAAGGGGGTGTTGGGCTAGACAGCGTAAGGATTGCAATGCGCTAAGGTCGCCGAGCTCAACACGAGCGAGAGATTGATGGAGTGCTACGACTTTACAAAAAAGAATAAATAGAATTTGCTGTGTATTGCAGTTATCCGTGAGCAGACTCCTCTCCCAATGTATGCAACCCCATGTCAGGCATCTAATGTCCGAAATTTCTGCGCAATGTGTTAATTAAAAAAGGATGTGGAATAAGTTCTCGTTCAGCTTAGGATCCAAGAAAGGCCAATCTCGGAGTCAATTCAAGAAAATTATATTCGACTCTGTTCATTAACACCCTCCCTGTTTCATAGCTGCTTGAGAGTTCATCTTCCTGAGAATGACCGAACGAATTACTGCTGCAAATGGATTTGAGCTGAGATTCGTACGTTTGGTTAACATTTGTATCATTTCACGGAAACGGATCGAATGATCTTTCAGCTCCTCGAAGAATAGAGGCAGCCTTGTATTCTTCCTGGATGAACTCAAAACTATAGAATCCCCCAAAGATAAAGGCTGAAGAAATGGGTTTGAGACTCTTTCTTCACGTTCTTCGAACAGACGAAAGATCGTTGGTATGTTTCCGTAGAATGGTTACAACGATTATCACTTCATTCTCAAGGGGCACCAGAAACCACATCAAAGCAGAACTCGCCGAAAGTATCTCCTCATGCATTAGATCCCTTCTGAGATAGCGCAGATGTTGCTCGCAGACGTTCACACTTCGTGATGCTACAACTAAACCCTAATTCGTTGGCTTTGCTCGTCATTTAATTTCTTCACCAACCAATTTCTGCATTAGTCATGCGCGCATACTTCATTCGTATATGTTAGCTGGAAGTAATTCATGCCACAGTCCCATACACTGGAAATATTTGCAAGAAACCCCTCAAGGCGCAAATTTCTCAGCTCATCAATCACATCGCAAATTTGCCATAATGTAGGTTGACAAACACAATTTTCGAGCAGCGGGCTATGTTGTTTCCGTTCCGCATCTACATGCCAGGCAGAAGCGAAACAGTGAATTTAGGGCGCTTTAAACAACATTAAGCTTAATAGATTAATTTTAATATTCAAAGCCTTGTTCGCGTCGACCGCAACAACGAATGCATCACACCAATCAGTCGGCTTCTTGGAGGTACGGGCACGTTTTCTATTATGGTTGTGAAAAGGAATTCTGAAAGAGCGAGGCGAAACTCTCTGAAGGTGTAGTGAGCAGCTGTGACAGCACGAATTTTGATTACATGAGTATGAATTGAACATTTGCGTAGTTGCACTAAACGCATCCACTTCCTTTTGAATGTTGTTGGACAGTTGTGATGACGCTTCGCAAGAATGTGTGAATCGCTGTTAAGTAAATCTTTTCAAACTCTGCACCGTGTAAAAGATGCGGTGCATTATTTTCGATAAAGTAATTGAAGCAGCTCTGTTTTTGTTCGAATGTTCATGAATCAGATGTTTTGATCAGATGTGCTCGATCTGGATGTTATAATTCCGCATCCTGAAAACATCTTCTGTGCGCTAGGGAACTCACAACTGTTTATTATTTAACCAAAAGTGAGTGGTCATCTGATGAAGCTGAGCTGATTAACCAGCTTATGGATTTAGTTGATTGCGAGAAGTATGTGCTAAGAAATGGATTTCCACATTGCCTATAAGCATGTGTTACTAAACTCGCGAGTATAAACACTGCGCACAGCTAAAACTCGATGGCGGTTACATCTTGAGAATTTTGTCCACTTCACGTTCTCCACAAAAGATTCCAATCCCGCACACTGAGTTCACAACACTGCTTTAGACATCACTAATGCTTCCCTCCTCATATTGCAGTATGCACCTATGTGCAGTTGTTTCGACCATAAAATTCGTAACTGAAAAACTGTGCGCCAGAGAAAAGTTGCTATTTGCGACCACGGGTTCATTATCGTCGGAAGACCAAGACAAAATTTCTAAGCCTTGATCGGTTCTTGTGCCTATCCCTTCCTAACGCTCTTAAATTTGCACTTCTTCCATCCTCCCTGCGTCACTAATCTTGCAACACATTTATCTTGCACGAGCTGCGTATGCCATTGCCGTTGAAAACTTCCCTCACCAGCAATACTTTGCTTGACCTTTTCCCTCTTTTCCCTCTTTTTCAGTTTCTGTCTTACTTGAGAACAGTTTTCGATCGATGCGTAAGAATTTACTTTGGTAGACGTCAACTCTATTTACTATGGGACACTAATAGGCAACGTCAAAAGAACGGTGAAATGTGAGTTATTACGAAATTACTGTGAGCCATTGTTTAGACAGATTTCGCCAATGATATCCGTCTCGAATCCCGAGCCCTTTAACGACGATGCTTTTGCCATCCTAACTTAAACTTAGGTGCTTTCAGGGAAACATTACGAACAAGAAGAAACACTGTGAGATAACTAGATGATTACGGTAAGCAAATGATTCGGAAGGAATTTAGGGGAGTCACGCATCTGTAATTGGCAACGCACCTTGGCGTCTTATTGCTGCTCTCATTGCGACTCGGATATGTAACCGTTGATTTGCATCACTTTGCGCGTGGAATTGCTCAAGCGAACAACAATGAGTGGTTTCATAGTGAACAAATTGTCGTTCCAATTGCCGATCGCAAAAGGCAAACAAAGTGACACTTTTTGCATCATTCACCGTCCTAATCGTCGCTCATTTTTTCAACACATCAGACACAATTGTAGTGCACAATCATACACCCATACACAACCAAATGCTTGTCGCCCGGTAATTACGCGCCACATCTACGCGCATCGCCCTCATTACAGTGCAAACATCATTTCTGTCTTGATGGGGGGGATTAAAATGGAAGGAAGCAATTAGTCATATAATGTCATGTTTAGAACATCGAAATGAATGAACTTCACTCCAACTTTAGTGAGAGGGAAGAGGGTTTCTCATTAAGCAGCCCTTAGACAACATTCATGATGTATCAAGTGTTTTCTTCATGGAGAAGTCTACTCAGCATTAGTGAACACATTTCTATTAACGTTTTAGGCGTATATTCAAATAAAAGTTGCCCAGCCAACATTTATGGGAAATGTCTGCCCTATAAACAGATCAACCTGTGAATAAGCCATGCTCTTTAGTGTACACCTAAGTAGGTATTGTTTAGTAGTACTATCAATTAATGTTGTGGTGGTGCAAATTTCATAGAACGTTGAAACCAAGTTCTAGAAAAAAAAAATTCAGGCCCACCCAGATTCGATGCATTTCTTGTTATTATCGGCGGAATTGCTGCTGGTACTGAAACTGCAGGCATATTTGTGTTGCGGAATTTGCAACTTGTTCCCACTACAAAATGAGGAATTCATTGATGAAATCGACATGAGGTCGGGTGGTCACCCTCCTGATCACCGTCTTGAGAGGTGCCGATCTAGTCTACAAAGCAATATCCGTTACCTGTGGGCATCTTGTTATGACCTCGATTTTGCATTTCCCATTAAATTCCCAGCGTGATGCTCACCTGAACACCGCTGGCTGTATCCGGTCAACTACGAATGCGTGCGCATTATACGGCAATTCCCTAAAAGGAGCCAAAACGACGAGCACTTACACATCGGAACTGGTTTTGTCCACAGTTATAAATTTATGACCACAGAGCTAAATAAAGTATATACAAGAGACCTTCCAATTAATTCATGGTTATTCATTGTTCACATCCTTCCCATGAAGCACATGCTCACCAACCCCTCATTGACACAAGATGCTTTCCTTGATGAGCTTCAAGGCAGTTAGCGTATGCTTGAGACTATACGTGACTCAATGCGTTCCAAGGGCGCAGAAGCAAGGATGAGCCATGGGCCAAAAAAAAATTCACAGCTGAAATTGTCTATTTGGAAGCAACACTTTTTCGGAAGAAAGGAAATACAGAATTTTCCCACTGCTAGCAGCCACGTAGGAGGTATGCTTGTAACGTTGAGGACAAGAATGTGGAAGAGAACCATCTGTGCGGCCGCGGTGCACACAGACGTCTTTAGCCAAGAGATACACCTCCGAAATTCCTCTTCCGTTCCTATGCTTTGCATATTGCAGGAGTCAGTTCACTTCCTGAGCTTTCCGCGCATTTTCCTATTAGCTTTAATACGGACGATGGTTCAAGACAGGGCGAGGTGCAGGAGAATAGGAAGATGGTATCCTAATTCGCCATAGGAGATTTTTCCGACAAATGCTGTAATTTTGAAAATTCAATGATGGAAATGTGAAAGTGGGACGTGTTATGTATCATCGGACATGGTAGAACGATTCTGCAGAAAGTGAGCAGACGGACTGCGAACAACGCGAACGGCTCTCATCCCCTTGCTTCATCACTTTAGCAAAATCCCAACCTTCTCGTTTCTCAGACTAAATGGACAATCATATAGGTTACTTCTCTTGTTCTTCCAGTCTATCGCACTCTTCTGTCGCAAAATGAGATCACTTCTAACGTATTCAATCGGGATGATTTCTCAGTCGAAGGCAGCAGTCGTCACAAGCGGCTAAAGTCCCTTGTCATCTTGAGGAGACTTCTGTAAATTGTTGCGGTGATTCCAAGCAACACCTACGCAATTTTGAGCTAGCAAGAGCTTTAAGCCGACCAACGGAACAGGTGTTTTTTAACTTATCGCTTGGAGGTAATGCCAGTGCAGATAAAAGTTGTGCATTTTCTGCACGCCCAGGGCACACATTTATACATTCTGATCATCAAAATCGAGTGCATGAGTGTACATACCATCGAATGACTGCGTTGAGTTGGGAGTCGGTTAGTAAAATTATTTCAGAATAAGTGTCGTCAATCCAAAGCTTGTATCTACACCACTGTCAGCTCTTTCCTCACTCATCCTCTCCCACTCCCACTCTCCACCCGAAATATGGTTCTAATTTGAAGCGAAAAATATATCAGCATTTAGATAAATATGATGCTGAATTGCCAAGAAACAGTGCCACCAACAGCAAACAAATATTGCAATTGACGAGCGAAACTCTTTGCATCTCTCTAAAAATAAAAAAAAAGAAAGCAAAAATTCATAGTGCTTATTGCCGAGTGCATGAGATAGAGAGAAGAGCAGTGTGTTATAAAGACTTGAATTCCCTAAAGTCTGTGACAAGTAAGCATCAAGTAATGCCTCGAAGTTTCAAAATTTCTTCTACAGGTTCCGCTCAAATCGCATAAAACAGATGAAGCCCCCGCTACATACGACGGTCAGCAAACGTCGGCATAACTGAGTTTTGCCAGTGCGATGCACTCAATCCACAAAGTGTGATATTTCTGTTTCCATGCCCACTGACCATAAAACTCAATTTTGCTCTCATTCGCTCAGCACCTCGTCTTTCTGTAATGCAAAACTGCTCGGTAGTGTACGGACACACATCCCAGCGAAGTATTCAAAACGATCTAATATTTTTTGCAGTGCGAAGTTTCGTGGTAATCGAAACGACGTGAAACGGCCACCACTATCAGTCGTCATAGGGAGCAAGTTCCTTCACGAGATCACACTATCTTCTTCGATAGGAACATAAATGTGTGGTTTCGGTTCGGTGAATTAACTTCCAATTGACTGATTCAGGGCGAGCAAACACTGTAGTTATATGAAACTACGAGTGACTATTTCAGTAGACAAAGCATCCGTTGTTGATTTCGCATGATTCGGTGGCCCCATAATTTGCATAACAGAGTAAGTGCATCTCAGATATCGTTAGAATAATTTGTCCTACTAATAATGCAGTGGTTATATTATGCCACCCTGTCATGAACGGATGCACGTTGTGGCCTGTTATGCCAGAATATTGGTGCGTTCTAGCTTTGTGAGATATTATGGAAGGTGACGATTGTGTAGCTGAAATATGCAGCAATGTGTGAATGCGTTCACTCACCACGGCGATCGTTGAGAATATCCTCGATACTGTGCTTCAGAAGAGATTGCTTTCGCGAACATGTTGTTGCCCGACACAATGCGGCGCTTCTGAATACGTCTGCTTACACCATTGTGAAGCAAAGTGACTACTGCAGGAAGTAGCAATGAAAGTACTGTGAGCTATTTCGAGCACTGTCTCAACTGCATAATGCTCCTAATTGCAAACAAAACTCAACTCAAGAAAACAATCCGCGTCACACTGAATGAGTTGATGCAGCTGCGGAAGTTCGACTTCAGACCTATTTGTGCAACTGGTACTTACTGTCAGCTCATTAGAACATAAGCCTGCGAAGTTTTATGCGTACAATTTCGATAGTGCTCAGTACCGAGAGAAGTGACTCTTGCAGAGGAGGAGGGAGAGTATTCATTCAAAAGTACCCATCGAATAGTCACTGCTGTATCATAATGGGGTCAGACGTGTGAAAATCTGCTGTCCTGCAGCGACAGAAAAACATGAAGTGACCTGAACCCGTATGAAATTGAGAAACATCGTAATCTCTCGTGGCAGCCCCCGAGCACAACTGAAAAATGACCCGCATCGCACAAGAATTCTGTTTCTAAATGCTCATCATTCCCTGACTTGAATGAATGGACTTTATCAGTTTTTGCGCAGCTGTGGTTTTTTCATATAGGCTGTTAAATTTTTTAGGGCAGAAGATGGGGTTTCTTCGTAATATTTTAAAGGTGACCAACCTGAGGTACTTGTGTACTGCGGATACTGTAGGAGCGTTGGTTCGTGAACAAATTCCCTTCTCGATTAAATATGAACGAATCTCACTCGCGTTTATAGATGGGCATTCCTTGCATAGGCGCATTATGTGAGCTTCAACTACGGCCAAAACCTTTCGAGATCGCGGACTACCTCCTATCTGTGATTTTAAAAGCTTTTATTCACTGCGAATTCTGCACAGTTTTACTGCAATCACTGCACCTGCTTGGTGGCTTGGTAGGCGCCCCTTCCCTATGCTTGAAGACGACAAACAGCATCAGCCAGTCTCACAATCTCATTCAAACGGACAAGTAGCAAATGTGTTGCCAAAATTTCGTCGTCAGCTAGAAACAAGCGGTACTAATGCCAAGTGAAGAGGGAAGCATTTTGTAAATTACGTCCACGGTTATTTAGCATGCAGGCATAGAAGGCATAGAAGGCCTGCGTTCACTTGTGCTTGCTGTCCCCTCTATTTTCAAAAGAACACTCACCTGACCGGGCGAGACTGATCCTGTTTCTGCGTATCGGTACAAAATTTTTGAAACGCATCCGTGTGACACCCGCAACTGGCGACTGATGTGGCATGGCCTACAAAAAACCCTTACCGCCCATCAAATACGCGCAGCTACTACAAACCACTTTTAGGGTTAGAGGCGCTCTTAAATCTTAGAGATGCGTTCGTGGAGTGAAAATTGCATTTATATCGGCTTACTTGCAACAGTACATATGAAATATCAGGGACGGGTGAATAAAATCATACGTGTTTGAACAGCACGATGTCGACAACACTCAGACGGGAGTGTACATACTGTTGTGTCTGGAAGCTGCGGTTATTCCCTTCTGAATATACCCCTCCTAAGAATTCAGAAGCGCACAACTTGAAAAGATATGAATTACGCAACGTTTTTAGCATTTTAAATGACTCTCCTGCGATACTGTTGTTAGCATTCATCAGAAGGGTATATTCAGAAAGGAATAACCGCAACTTCTAGATACAACCTGACATACAGTTTCGTAATCTTGGGAGCACACGCAGTTTGTACACTCTCATCTGAGTATTGTTGACGATACGTCGCGAAGTTCTCGAATTCGTAAGCAGTGCGGCAATTGGTGCAGAATTGGTGGCTGTCCATTATCCATTACCCTCAATTTCGAAAACTTTGCACACCTGCATAAATGGCAGCAGCGGTCGTGCTAATTCGAAGACGAGGTAAGGGATGTCTTTCTTCATTCAGAAGTGAGGAATCCATATATATATACATACATATATATATAT
>JAARMF010000970.1:5819-21086 GCA_022844705.1 Toxascaris leonina | reverse complement strand
TTTTTTTGCAACAGCCACTTTTTCTTACTCCGTCCTCCTCAAATCTGAAGAAACGCTATAAAAAACGGCTCTTTGCAGTTCAGAAAGATCGCTCTAGTAACTGAACGTATATATATATATATATATATATATATATATATATATATATATATATATATATATAAGTACTTGAAAGCGGCCTTCCTTCATTGTTTAATCTCTAACGCTCATCTCTAAGAGCTGCCGATTCGGCGCTATAATGTACGGTTTCATCGTGCATTGACTGCAAGAAAGGGAAGGAAAAAACTATTAACGGTAACACTGAGGATAGGAGAAAAACAAACTTCACTCCATTGGTGGCCATTTCGATGATTTTTAGACGAATGTGCTGTGGGAGAGGACGTCCATTTATGAACAAGCCGCCTAGCTGGTTCACTCTGCCCTGAGAATGAAATGACCGATTGCAATTGCATATAGATGTACTTGGATAGTTTTGACCCTAACACTATCGCACAAAGCTATATGGAAGGTTTGCACATCTAACAAAAGAAATCAGGATGAGCAAAGATGAAATTCAGAGTGCTACAAGTAA
Organism: Toxascaris leonina; assembly: GCA_022844705.1. NCBI lineage: Eukaryota > Metazoa > Nematoda > Chromadorea > Rhabditida > Ascarididae > Toxascaris > Toxascaris leonina. The sequence goes on along the minus strand of JAARMF010000970.1, from coordinate 20,515 downwards.
ATGAAAAAGTTTTCCCCCTTCACTGGTATCGAAATACGAGAGTTCCACCGGTTTACTCAATCAATGAAATCGATTCGCTGGCAAAGCCTCGGTTTTCGAGAGAAGTAGGTACAGCCTCCGAGCATTTTGCCGAGAGATATCTAGAACAACAGCAGATATGGCGCATATGACCCAGGATTTCTTCTTGCTACATTGGCTTTCCATCTGCACAGTGTTTCTGGGTGCATTTCAAAATAATTTCTTCCAAACTACTAGACGTTCTAAAGCTTCCATCGATGCTACTTCACGCTGGAAGGTCAGGTCAACTGCTGAAGCGGCCGTTCGCCGATAATTTTGTAAGCTCTTCTAGATATTATGTCACACAGCAATAACTAGCAGTCCACAGAAATCAGGTTCTCAAAGACCATTAAACGTATGGGAATGATTGCTACTGACCGTGATGTAGATGGAAAATCGTTGAACGATGTGGTACGATTGCATAAATATAAGGAGAGATCAGAGTATATACGCTTTCTAAAACGATGAAATGAAGAAAGCCCGAGCCACTCACCTGCCCCATGATGTTGGTGAATGTGATCGTTCGTGCATCGGCAGCCATTTCCGAACAGCTTGTAAAGGGACTGTTAATGCGTCGTCGATTTTGAGGAGAACCTAAGATGACATTGTTGGCAGCACACCGTCGTTCAGTAACCATTCGCAACCAGCCAATCACTTTCTGCTCCGCCCTCTCGGTTGTTACCCTGCGATGCATTTAATGCCCACCGTATTTCATGCTGTTTTTCGCTGCATTTTTCTTCGCGAGTTTCTTTCATGATATGCAGTTAGTTGCCCTATGCTCCAGCTATTCTGCCTTACCCTTCGTCGTGCTGCCTATCTGTCATTATTGCTATAACACCTTTTCCTTGTAGTTTCGCTAGTTTCGATGTGTAAACTGATCGCCGTTTGATAGTCCTTCGTCGCAGATTTTACTTAGCCTCTCTCATTTGTTCGTTGAGGATGAAAGTGGGAATTTGTGCAACAGTTTTCTTCTCGCTTCCAATCCAAAACCCTAATGTAATCACCAAATGGCGCTTTCACTTTCTTCTCTTTCATTCTAACTCAGCTGTTCGCATTTGCTACCGTGCCACTGATTCGCTCGATTCGCGCTGCAGATGTACGTCGTGATGACGCCGTTTCTGTGCATAGATACGTTTGTCTGCTACCAGTGCAACTTAAAAATGGACCAGCGATGAGCGGCATTGCAAAATTTATCGGGCATAGCCGCCAGTAAAGCATAACCCTATGCGACGTTACCACACGTATTTCAACTTCGATCTCGGATGAATCTATAGATATTTGAACGTTTTGCAAAACTTGAATGCACTGCACTTTCCGTCTCACGTTGGTCGGATCACAGGAAAACTTGTCTCATCCGAATACCCGCACTGGCCAACCGAACTACTTCAAATATCAAGACTGTCCTGCATACTTCCTTCTTGTGAGTTGGTTATGAGAATGGTTGGTCGGCTTCGATGAATGGAGTAGAGCATATCACACCACCTCGCTTCCTTCTCCGCTTGTTTCCTTCATGGTTTTTTCGTTAGCGCTCTTCTTCCATTATTGTCACTATGCAGAATGCTCGAAACCAACCACTTCAGAAGTCCCAATATATGCTTTTCCAACCATTAGTAATCAGTACCGTAAATGGCCAGTATAGTAATATAACGAGGAAAACTGCTTACATCATATCGCGTTTTAATAATCGAAAAGGCCATATCTACTCAAAACTCGACTTTATTTCAAAATTGGATTAGCGAGCCTCTCAAAAACAGCTAAAGAACTGCTAGTATCTGATGCAGAGATAGAACAGTCGGCAGTATGCGAACCGAAGAAAATCTACTAGGCATGAAGCAAGCTTGGGGCAAAATAAGAAAGGATTTAATGATGGTAGAGGATTTACACTAGAAGAGGCAATGCCTGTTGAATGTCAGGTGAGTCAGAGGCAGAATGTTCGTGCTCCAAAGGCGTAAAGCATTTGCAGCGTACACATTTCCTCAAATTTGGAGGCCAACATACCGGCTCGAGTGCGCGGATATTCGCCGCAAAAGCAACTCTTTGCTTTTCCAGCGAATATCCAAATTTCTACAGCGCCTTCGTTTGCACTAATCACATTAAGTGGTGGATGTGTTGATGATCTGCATGCATCGATGTCACGCAATCTCATGAGATAGAAGCGCAACGACCTTTCGTGATCTTTGGCGAGACGATATTGTTCATGAGGAATGTTATAAGCGCATCGCTATCACACTGCTCTCGCCAACTCCCACCCTCACTTCGCAAGTCTCACGACGTTTAGTGCTAAGTATTGATTTTATNCTTCGATCTCGGATGAATCTATAGATATTTGAACGTTTTGCAAAACTTGAATGCACTGCACTTTCCGTCTCACGTTGGTCGGATCACAGGAAAACTTGTCTCATCCGAATACCCGCACTGGCCAACCGAACTACTTCAAATATCAAGACTGTCCTGCATACTTCCTTCTTGTGAGTTGGTTATGAGAATGGTTGGTCGGCTTCGATGAATGGAGTAGAGCATATCACACCACCTCGCTTCCTTCTCCGCTTGTTTCCTTCATGGTTTTTTCGTTAGCGCTCTTCTTCCATTATTGTCACTATGCAGAATGCTCGAAACCAACCACTTCAGAAGTCCCAATATATGCTTTTCCAACCATTAGTAATCAGTACCGTAAATGGCCAGTATAGTAATATAACGAGGAAAACTGCTTACATCATATCGCGTTTTAATAATCGAAAAGGCCATATCTACTCAAAACTCGACTTTATTTCAAAATTGGATTAGCGAGCCTCTCAAAAACAGCTAAAGAACTGCTAGTATCTGATGCAGAGATAGAACAGTCGGCAGTATGCGAACCGAAGAAAATCTACTAGGCATGAAGCAAGCTTGGGGCAAAATAAGAAAGGATTTAATGATGGTAGAGGATTTACACTAGAAGAGGCAATGCCTGTTGAATGTCAGGTGAGTCAGAGGCAGAATGTTCGTGCTCCAAAGGCGTAAAGCATTTGCAGCGTACACATTTCCTCAAATTTGGAGGCCAACATACCGGCTCGAGTGCGCGGATATTCGCCGCAAAAGCAACTCTTTGCTTTTCCAGCGAATATCCAAATTTCTACAGCGCCTTCGTTTGCACTAATCACATTAAGTGGTGGATGTGTTGATGATCTGCATGCATCGATGTCACGCAATCTCATGAGATAGAAGCGCAACGACCTTTCGTGATCTTTGGCGAGACGATATTGTTCATGAGGAATGTTATAAGCGCATCGCTATCACACTGCTCTCGCCAACTCCCACCCTCACTTCGCAAGTCTCACGACGTTTAGTGCTAAGTATTGATTTTATCCCGTCGGATGGGATATCTCCACTTGCTTTCAAAAATGCGCACTTCAGAAATGGATTTTGATTCCGTCATGCTATTCTGTACGCAGGTGTCCATCTCTTTCTCTCTGTCCAGCAACATCAACCTGAGAGCAGCCGCAGCTAAAATCATAGGATTTCATGAGCGCAACTAATCCCATAGAACAACATTTTCTGTTGGCAATTATAAATGTGTAGAGATTTGCAGATGTTTTGCAACAAAACGGGTCGCGCCTTAGAAGTGCTGAGGTGGGAACGATAGTTTTTTGCGGAATATTGACATCTGAAGGCTTTATCGACTAGAGCTTGATCGCGTTATCGTGCATTTGTTAGTATTAACGATGGAACAAAGTTGGCCTGGTGAGCGGAAATGGGAAGCGCATTTCGTGTCGGTTTGCTTCGGCATGCTTTCATACGTACGAAATCAAGTATGTGCGTAACCGTCGAAACGATCTCCGAGGAGTTTGCACTTTACTTCTACTGCTAAATTGTCTCTTACTATTATGAGGTCCCGTATTTGCGCGGTTCTATAATTCTGCGTTTGCGGAGCGCATAATGGCGGTCTTCTTTCAAATGCAATTGTGCGTATGTGTCTGTGTTTCCGCTAGTTTCTCAATGAAGACCAAAGAACGCAGACTTCCGAAATTTGCAGGATTAGCCTGCACTGGAACATTGAAGCACTATACAAGCTTTCAAGGCGCACTATCAAACTGCGATGCCGTTATTGACTCGATCAAACGGGCATAAGAAATTGCATGCATTTTAGGACCTCCTGGGCTAAAATTTGAGCCGGTCGCGGTGGAAAAACGTACCGCCTCTTGATCGTTTAATGGACGGTTCGCCCGCTGAAGTACCAGTGATTTTTCCGCACGTTCTATGAACACAGCTGTTACCTGCCGGAGGGTTACATGCAAACCAGCATCTTGCTGCAATTTCTCCGGCACGTTCCATCACTTACTGCGTTTCGCACCGGAAACCCGAGGAATGAATTTCCTGAAAAAGGCCTCTCCCGACCACCCAAGATGCAAATACTGGATCAGCTACTGCAGTATAGAGGCTCACGCTGTTCTTCGAAGGGTCATCTCTTTCTTGTGATTGCAAACCCAGCATAGCTACTCCATGGCTGCCCGATTCCAAATGCGCATTTGATGTACCTGAAGTGGCTCGAAAAGCACCGACTGATGGCTCCCAGCTCCTATAAAATGGCTCGTCTTCACTCGCTCCAAAGCCTCAAATTAAAATTTCGCTCACTAAATCTGTCTCCAGGAAGCAAGGCCATGTCCTTACCGATCTCGTGCAAGAAAAATTTGGATTCAAGTGTTAGTTGGGGATCGTTCAGGAAAACTTTTTTTCGTCGCTTTTCCGAGCCTTTAGAGTGGTTCTTGGGGATAATAAGATTCACCGGATAACGCCATCAGCGTCAGCGATGTTACAGAGCTTTCCCCGTGCATGTAGCAAATGCGCTCACAGAAGACATTCGTATTTCAAGCATTACCAATGAAGAATTAGGATGTCGCCTTCTTTTTATAGCATGGCCAATTTAGTCATCGTTGCGAGGACTGTTTCAGCTCTCTCATCACCTCATATAGTGATACCGTGGCCGGTGAAAATCTGTTTACCTTATTTCATTTCAACTTTTTGATCTGCATTATGTTCAGTAGCGTGAATTAAGACGCCAACTTACAAATTTTGATGGCTGCAATCTTCATCATTGAATTACATTCCACATGAGCTATAGAGCTCATCTGGCAACTTCGAAACGAGCGAAGAGGCCACTTAAGGAGGTTGGTGCCACATGCATTTTTGCAATTCTGCTAGCTAATATTACTCTTACTCGAATTGACGACGAGGAATGGAATGGATGCTGTCTCCCCCCAACTTTCGAATTTGCCCAATCGGTCGTTGAAATTATGCTGGGTTCATGCTGTCGGATAGGTATTCCAGTAGAAGGGAAAAAATATGGCGTCTCTGCACTGCGCTTAGCGAAGGCACTATGGCGAGATGCAGAGGAACGAATTACAGCGCCTTAAAGGCACAGAAAACATTGCAAACATTTCCAGTCATATTTTGCGCCTTTGCATGGAAAAACAAAGTTGTCAGCTTTTTTTGCAACGCTGTGCTGTATTTTTTGTAATTTGCAGCAACGATGGATGCAATAGGATCGAACAATTTCCAACAAGGCAATCGAACAATTTCTTAACTTGAACAGGTTATCTCATCCAGTTTCCGTCGATTGTTACATGATATGCCAAATGTTCACTTCGAGATGATCCTAATCTCCTTCAATTGGGGTGGCGGCGAAATACCATCGAAATTATTGCACAATTTCGACGTGCTAACCGTAAATGCCCCTATCATACGTTGTCGCTGTTCTGCAATCTGCTCCTAAGCGACCCTACCGATTAACTGCACTTGCACAAAGAATTCCTTTATTGGACGACCATCGACAGTCATTACTGTGATCAAAAATACCATTGAAAAGGCAATTGTGGCGCTGAAACTTTGCAGCGGGTTCTTCAGTCTATCTTGCCTTTGCCAACACAACCATCGTGTTTATGTGTTCGCTTTTGATGCGAAGGCCATTCATCTGCAACACGCAAGCTAATCGATGTTTGTCAAGGTCCTTATTGACGGCTGACCGTACCAACGCTTATGAAGAAAGTTTAATGTTGCGCCAAATGCTGATCCTATTTTCGGCAAACACTCATTCGCATTCGTTTGAAACTGAAGAATCTTGGAAAACCCGGCTTATGCAATGAACTAGACACAGTGAAGGTAGTATTAAACAGAAGCCTCCTCCTGAAACCGTCTTCGTTCTCTGTTTTGTTCCTTTCCTACTTAACTTTCATACGACGGTAAAGATTCATTACGGAATTCAAGTAGCCTCATTGCAAAATATGCATGAGGTGAGCATTGGACCTGTTTTTATGCGGCTACAGCGATATGAAGCAATGTTCCGGTTGAGGAGAGTATTCAGCAGTTGAGGAGAACTTTCTTCAGCGAATGCAGTAGAGAAGATTCGACTCGATTGGAAATATAGATTCCCTTTGATTGAAAGTATGTCAAGTAGACTGAAATGACAAGTCGACGTGAATAAATTTCAGGTTTTGCTGTCCGCCAAATCTGTCACGAAGTGAATGTTTTTCTTTTTCTGCGAACAACGCAATTTGATAGGAAAGAGGCATCAACTCGCAAATGAGATGGAGTTAATTACCTGGATTTATGGTTGTAAACTACGGAGAACTTGCTCGAAGAAATTTGGTTCAACACGATAGCCGACAATTCATTAACAATCTTTTAATGAGTGTTTCCTATGGAATACATTCGCTCTCATGGCGGCATTTTTTCATACAACCTTTTCGTTTGTGTTCTTCATTTGCAGCCATTCGATGAGCACGTTTTCATCTGTACCTAGTCACAACGCATGGAATCAATTGAGAGCACTCAGCAACAAACCACTATTTTCGAACATATTTTAAATACATCATGGTATTAAAGGCCACCTTCGATCCGTTGCCAGGCGCATGTCAGAAACCATTTCATGCCATGCTGCTTTTACATCCCGTTTCCTAGGTCCATCTCATGGAAACCATTAGAACCTGTAGATTTGCTGCTCTCGAAGCGCTTGAACTACCCAGAAACAAGAACATACGGTTGATTTGCATCTGAAAATGTGCGGAGCACGGTTCATCTAGCGAGTTGCTCACTACATAACCCAGAAGTTTGAGATGGGAACACAAATCAAGGCAAAGTCTCCATATATCATTCTCAAACAACTTCACTGTGGCGGTCTTGTTTACCTCTTTTTTTGCAAATACATGCAATATGCACATCACTGTGATGAGGCATACTGTTGCCACAGTAATACACTACTGCTGGAAAGTACTGAACTTATCATAGAGCCAAGAGTAGCGGAACTGATGTTACAGCTCAATTCCAGCGCTACTACAAAAGCGAAGAGAACAACAGGTTAAGGATATCGTTTCAAGGGATATGCGAAAGCCAATCAGTAACTGAGTCACCGCTGAGGCATTCGATATTTCACAGCATTTTTTCCGATTGTCCCGTCAAACGTCTGTGAATTGTCCACCCGTTTAGATTACAATGTTCCGGATGTCACCGGCACTAAGTAAACGCGGGAGAAGTGAATTCAGCGTTGGTCTTTAAGAAACGCGGAATCCAGAGTGAGCGAGATATTTGCGGAAATGCGCTTCAAACAGAGTATTCGTCTTTCGCGGATATGTTCGGACAGCGCCTAAATTGAAATGAGCCCTGCTCAGCAATGTTCGTCTGCCTCCCTTTGGAGGTCGAATGTTGTTGGGATCTGCAGTGGGTCTGTTCCATTTTTGCTGTGGCCGCTGAAGATTTCTGTGGTGGAATTGGACAAATATTCATGAGCCAAATAAAGCGGAGTTCTACCGGCCGTAGTACTAGATGAGTTTGTACAAATTTGGCGCTATTATATGTCTTCTGCAATAAGGATTTACGATCAGTAGCCTATTTCTATCGAAAAATAGGAAGTTTAATAAGTCCTTTCCCTCATTAAAGCTCTTCTTTGATAGGGATTCCATCCTGAAAACAAACCTCCGATCGGATTATGGGTCATAACTTCATAGTTATGTTGTATGAGCCCAGGCGAATAGGAAAAGAAGAACCTTTAAAAGTTCATATGACGAATCACTTTTATGGGAAACCTCACTAGTGGATGCTGAGCTTCGTCACATTATCGCATTTTTAACATTTCTGCAGCCGGTCGGCACTAACGATTGATCGAATTGTCAAAAATGCACATCATACTACCTCAGCTCGCTTGCATCCCCAGTGACCTCCTGAATGCTCGTTCGATGCTAAGGTCCCATGAGAGGATTGGAGAAATGATGTAGGAATGTCCTCTGATTTATTTAAATTGTCTTCCTCCATACGATGGAAATTCCAGACCAACAGAACAAACGATGTCTATTCGTTCCAATCCAGGGAATGCAGGGAACGAATGCTGAAGAACTTTGAATGCCCAAGAAATATGCTCGCTGACTCAACTGCGTCCTTATCAATGGCAGTCTTGCATGGTTGTAGCGAGAAGCTTCGATCTAAGAACACTACTGCGCACTCGTAAATCGCCAAAAATGTGTTGCAAAGTGATTGTTTCATGTGCGGTTTTTCTTTCTGATTGCTGAACTCATTGTTACCTGTGCATCAACCTGTATAAGTCGATCGCTCTGCAATTTCGTGCCTACGATCAATATTTTCTGCTGCCTCGATGTTCGATTTGTAGTAGATCCCATTGGTGTGGTCGAAGTGTTTGATTAATGCTTGCAATGTTCATGACAAATACGTGCAAAATAGTTATTCACTATGCAAGCAGTCCCGTTCGCATCCAGTTAGGCATTTTACCTTGTTTCGCATAAGCGCTGTGACATGCTACCCCTTCAGACCCATTCGCTTTCGGCATTCAACGATTTGTCAACGACTGAGAGAACAGTCACAATCTACTGTGTTTTAAGCATTGCGATTTCTCAGATTTGCCCCCAAATTTTCAGAAAAAAGCGTAAAGATACACTGAAACGATGCATGCTGCACTCTATGGAGTTATCAATGCACACTGTACCTCATTCTTTTGAGCCGCGTGCATCATTGACTGAACACTTGAATATTAAGGATAAAGCAGCAAGAGTGCAAAATGCTCCTTGCAAGCTGATACAATATGCAGCTTTCCACAATGACCTCGTAATCCCCTCGCCCATATCCGTCAATTCCTTTCCTGTTGCCCCACCCATACGGTACTCATAATCCTTCAGATGGCAGAAATACTAAAATCTCTACGAATATTCTTTGTCGCATATTCGGCTGCGTCCCCGGCGAAATAGCGGTCAAACCGCCGACTTCAGTTAACGGTTTCTGAAAGGAGTTGAGTCATTAATGTGCGCTAATTATTCTTGATTATCAGCACTAACATGTCGATGAGAAAGCTGATGGAGTCCAAAACTGAGGACGATCGAGATGAGCTGTTAGTGCAAGCTGAAGCGGGAACTGTTATGCTCACTTTTTTGAAGGAACTGTTATCTTCAGCGCGCCAAATCTACTCGGTATCTCGAGTTGCCAATGCTGGGGAAATAGTATTTCTGGAAGTTATTTTGCTTGAAGTGACGCTAAGTTCTCCAGTACAGCGTGACTGCTTTCTTTCAAGGGGATTGCGGGGATAGGACATGTTACGAGCTGATTGTGCTAACTGCTATTCTGCGGTTGTTGAGCATTTGCAAGTTAAGGAGAGTCCGAAAGTTTTCGTTGACTTTCCCAGAATATTCCACCATTGGCAATTTCAATTGCTCGATGAGCGCGCTAAAATCCCGTTGTTTGTTGAAATGATGTTACTCTACGCTTTTTCATGTATCGAAACTACCATGGATGATTTGGGCATGCAGAAGAGCGCCATTCAACTGCATCGCCGTTAATATCGGAAAGAGCGTAAAAGATTCCTACAAAAAAAGAATGTGTCAACAATGACATATTCGGCGATGGTGACTTTCGAAAAAATACGTGGGAACGGAGCAATGAAGGTAATAAATCAGTACTGCTTTACACTCTTTCTTTCGACGATGAACTGGTCGATTATAGATTTCTTATAGACTTCGGTGAAATGAGAACGAACTTTTAATCACGACATAGCGCTTTAATGCTTGAAAGCATAGTTGTGCAAACACATGCAACAGCACTCTTAGATGCAGTCATCTCTGCCTTCAACAGTTAACTTCGAAGGAGGAGCTTTGTCACGGCAACATGGCCCGTTCATCTCTTTTTCCGCACTTTTCAAACAACCTCGATGTTTCAATGCTTCAAACGTTCACATCGGTTGTGGAATATAGCTGAGCAATTCGTACTCGACTCACAGTCCATCAAAATGCTATGTGGCGTGTCAAAATGGGCAAAACTGGGTGATCATAAGCAAAAAACCTTTCGCTTAGTGGTATTAGTTCTGATCTCACCTGCGGTGTTTCAGCTACGTCAAAAGTGAAAGCTTGTGGACAGATATTGAGGGCGGATACGAGCTTTTGCACAAGCTAGAAGCGCACGGTATTCGCCGTTCGTTGCTGAAGTGGATGAAATGTCTTCTTGCTGCTCGATCCTCTACCGGAAAAGCAGTAGAGGATCTTGTTTCCACCTTCCTTCGTGCAGACAGCTATGTTCTTCAAGTAAGTGTGTTTGGTCCGTTGCCATTCATAGTGCACATAAATGATGTGTATGGTAATAGATCATGTGTCTGCAAATTGCCCACGAACGAATCGAAAATACGTCGGCATTCGCTAGATCCTTGGACCTCACTGCCTTCATAATTGCAAAAAAAACCTCAGGGCCTTTGGTGGGAGGTTAAAATATTTGCAGCTAGACATTTCATACGAGAGATGGCGAGTTCTTTGTGTTAATTGCCACAAAAGAATGCTTTCTGCGGTTCCGCGACAAGCATTTCCCGTCTGCCAGTGACACCACCAGGAGTTTTGGAGTGATCCACACAGAACTTTCTGGTGTACCTGGCTGGCGGCGAACACATCAGTGTTGGCCACTCGTAAACTATGTGCATGTATAAAACCTCGTCGCATCGTATGTATTGCGTACTGCTGCTGTGCCGTCGCGAAACAATGCGCGCACGTGTGGTCCCCACATGATAAGCGAATACATGCTAGAATGCTGTGCGCGTCTGGCATCAGGCGAAATCTTTGTTGGGTCCTATACAGCAGTTGTTAGGCTATTTGGAAAATTTTAGCCCTTGAACTCTTAGAGTTCCGTCGACTCAGGTTTGCCAGGAACTTCTGTTTCATACTGTCACAGGTTCTTCAGAGGTCATCCTTGAATGCCTATTGCTGTTTCTGGATCACCGTGAGCTCGAAATCCATAGTTAACAGCTACCGCTCAAAACATTCCCCGTCAATTATGTCGTCTAAGGCCGTCAATAGAGAGTTGCTGATGCTCGAAACGAACCTACCCGCAAAATCGCTGAACCGCAGCATTTTTACTTTCTAACAAGCTGTCTCTAATCACCTGACCTGATAGACTTGTTTTGTTGAAAACCTGATTTTCCTTATTTCCCTCCCCACTTGTTCAATTCTACCCGCTTTCCTGGCTTCAGATTTCTATTTTCCAATCTCATTGCTAGTTGATTTTACTGCCGTTACTTATATGTCTCCATCACCCGTGATGCTGTTGTATGTGGACTGTGATTAAACCACATTATTTGCTTGTACAGTAATGCTTTTGACGTATTCTTTCGCTGCCCTGTTATTATGAATCCCACTGCACTTTACATCTTTCTTCACTCATGTAATTCTAATTACGCTGGTCTGAGGTGCAACACTGTCTTCGCCAACTCTCATTTTCGCTGGTGCCTATCATATCTTGCCTCAGATTGCGATGCGTTGTAATATCAAATACTATACCTCACTCCCTTCACACTTCCATTCATACAAGTAGCAACTTCTCGTTGCTCAATACTACTGAGAACCATCGATAACTGCTGCGCCACATAACGCTTTTAAATTTATATATCATTGCAGCGTTCGCCTTCTTTACCCGTTGTCTATCCTTCTAGTGGCCTCAGCAAACACGCGATTCATCTTTGCACCATTCTTGAAGTAAAAACGCTCATAACGTTCCACGCTTTTCTGCAGGAGCTGTGCAAAATGGGCTCACAGCTCTTCAGGGAGTAATCTTTCCTACTCGTGCCCTCATTCGCACAGAAGAGGCAATCGTACCTCCTGCTTCATCAAATGTGTTCGGGCGCCTGTGTCACGCTTTGCAAGGAAGGAGTGGATTATCACCAATGACTACTGTAGGAGGAGCAGGTCGACCAGAGGTTCATGTGCTCTATGCGTCATGAGCAAAAAATCTTAGCTGTTCACCTCATTCGTTCAGCTATATTACTTTACGTCTCTAATTGCGCGCGTTTTGCAGGCTGCAATCTGCAGTATTCTTCTTGTTCCATCGATATTCCAAGCTGATTCAAGAATACAAAAATGTTCCATTATAACGCTCCAAGCTCCGACAAGCTCCAATCCCATTCATGCTATTCAAAACTCACAAATTGCAGTGCCACGCGCATTTTTCGTTTTTCGTGTGATTAATTAAATGAGTTTTTTTTTGTATTTTCGCTATTTCTCGTCATATTGTTGTGCATATCTTCGATAAAATAATTCAAGCGTGAATCATTTTAGATAAAGTTGAAGAAAATGATCTGAATTTAAAAGAACAAGTGATTTCTTCAGCAACTTTGATGGGATGGTTTTCTTCTCCTTGGAGCAATTGCTTGCTGATGGAGTCATTCGAGTCGGAAGCACCCAAAACATTACGACCCCATCTATCATTCCATCAGCTGATATCGAGATCATATATCATTGGAAGCGGCGATTGCATAATTGAGCGATAGCTTTGTGGAACAAATGACAAATTTGACACCTCTCACAAAGTGTTCGTCCCCGTTTTTCATTCGTTGCGTGGGTGTTGCGCATTACATTGGTTTAATCTGAAGCAAAGTCCAAAAAGTTACATACTGAGGAAGCAAAGCCGTTACAAACAGCAATCCATTTCTTAATTTGTTGAGATACTGCTGGTGTATGATAATGCTTATCGTATTGGTTTCAACACGTTTTTGAAGATGCTTCTCAGTCCATGAGCACTTCCGCTTCTGAATCACTTGACTGCGACTCAGGAGACACTCTTTTCAAAACATCTCCAGCACTCCGACATTTTGGCTATTTTATGAGTACAGCCTAATAAAATGCGATTCAGCACAGGCTTCCGGATGATTCTTTCGATTTCTTGGACCACAGTGTTATCAGCGAGAGACTAAGTAGTGGTGAGCATTCTTCGCAGCCTGCAAGTGACACACCTGTTTGGCTTCATCATCTGCTGTACTCAAAGTCTCGGAAGGAATCGTACTGCAGAGGAAATTGCATTTGGAACAGCTATGCCTATTTTAATGCGCAGTGTATATGTCTGATGTATGGGCCGAAATACACCATTGCAGATCAATTAGGTAAAAAGAAATCTGTGCATAATTCGCTGTTCCTAATCTTCAGAATGTTCACTAAAGAGGATTCTTATTTGAATTTCCGAGGGATTTAGACAAGAATAAACATAACCCCTGCGAGAGATAGCAGCCATATCATCCGCAAATTAGAACCACGAGGCAAAACCTCAAATTGTATCATCACACTCATAACGACCGAGGTACTGGAATGTTGAGAAGGTCGAAAGATAGCCCGCATACTCGAACTTCTCTTGGCCATTAAAGGATTTTAGGGGGGCATGAGGCCTTTCTAAAACTTAGCAGTGGCACAGCCTACGGTACGGACAATACGTGCTAACGTCACGTGATGGCCGTGTCGACGCGGATGCACGAGAAAGCACAGCAGTATTGTTGAGAAGGTGCACTCTGAGTCGCGTATCTCTTACGATGAAATTCGTTCGCACATTCACTACATCTAACTAACCTTTAAAGAGCACCAAACTCTCCGCCGTGTTTATTGGACCTTGCACTTCCATAAGGACATAGAACAATACATTCTTTATGGCAAAGGGCAATGATGATATGTCTCGCATTTTCGATCGTCGATCGATTTCTCATAACTTTGATCTCCACTGCACACAGCTAGGACCATGCACATTTCTACGGCGTTTTAAAAGCTTTTCGGATCAAACGCACAAATTATGAGCAGCATGTGACGAATTGTGGTGCACAACGTGTCCTCATGCATTTTGGTAACAACGAGTTGTGCCTTGAAAGTCGACGGCTTTTAAGGCAAAAAGTCGAATAAATTGCTGCAGATAGTGAATTTGAGACTGCGAACTTGATCTCAAGCGTAGCTATAAACCATTAGGATGGATTCTGATTTCCATAAAAAAATATCTCAGATCCCTTCCACCAGTGAGCGTGTCGTGATGCGATTCTGTTCCGAATGCCTCCGTAAGATCTAGATGGATGCCGTGAAGAACTGTAAGCTACTTTCTTTGCAATTCATGAAATTTACTTGAAATGATGGCACGCAGAATGAACAGGTCGAAGCCGAACAATTGACCATTTATTGCACCCTACAAATGAAGCGAACTTCAACTAGCAATGACGCTTTTCAAGTAGAAATACGTCTTCTTTGCACTAGAATCTACCTCATGAAACAAATGCAACTCAAATCAAGGTACACAAAACTTGCTGCAGTTTTCTCACGAACTGTTCCATAGCGATATGACATGGACAAGTCCGTCAACAATGTCTATCTGGTGCATGAAATATGCGC